>JAVTVY010003899.1:0-39772 GCA_036873755.1 Hanleya hanleyi | reverse complement strand
TGGATTTATACTTGGTGTAAGAACGCACAAGACAAAGCCTACAATAGCCTGTCTGAGCTCAACAATGCGTCTAGACGTGACCCTTTTCAGCTGCACAAAAGCCTCAACAAAAGCCTCAACAATGCGTTCTTACACCAAGTATCGACCAGGGAATGCCAGTGGTGGGCGATAAATTAAGTTCTGCCTTTGTCCGCGGGGTTGTTTTGAATTGCTGGCTATATCTAAGGAGCTGGTTTTTAACTATGATGAGGACAATTATTTTGTTTCCTCTAGTGAGCCAGATGGTTATTTCTTGTCTATTATAAATTCTGTCACATTTATGATCCAGGCTATGTCGACAAATTCTAGACAACAATACATGGATTTTAATGCTGCAAAGTTCTACAGGAACGGACTTTCAAACAAAGCTAGACCTAGTAGTTCTCTCCTCCTTTAGCGGAGAGAGAACTACTAGGTCTAAAACAAAGCCATCGGTTTTGATGTAAGCATGTGCATGAAATATTTGTTCACTGTAAAATACTATACAAAACGTGGACAGGAACAAGGGGGCCAAGAACTTGGAGCAACTCTATCTGCCCATATCTGCTCCTGTGATGGATATGGGCAGATCAAATCAATGGAACCCTCAAAAGTACAAAAGTACTTTAGATTTCAGCCATTTCAAATATTAGCTCTGTGTGGAACAAGAAAGTATGCGAATGAGTACTACAAGTGCAAGTCCAGTTGTGTTAATAGAGCTGGTGGAAAACTTGATATGAATAGGCCAAGCCAGAAACGAGAGGAAGAAGTATTTCTCCGCTCGCTTCTAGACTTCGCTTATTCACTCTTTGCCTATTCATATGCGATTTCAGCAGAGGTTTGTTGAAATTTGCTGCACAAATAAGTGTTGACATTACTTTCATAACCTAGGAATAGTTAACTATTAGTAGTTCAACTGTCTTATGCTGCAACACTCATACTGCCTTTAGCTTATAAATATTCAATTTCACTCAAACTGAATATGCATTGCAATTCCCAACCTCCCCACAGCGCAGGCTCCATTACCATCCCTGCCACCAATAGCGGAAGTTGACCTTTATTACGTTGCTATGACGTATAGGGGAAACCAACCAACGCACGGTTCAGTTTGAATCCAACCGAACAACTCCTTTAGCGTTGCACATGAGCGAACTACTTTTCATATGCTCTGTCCAGATGAACAGGAAAAATAAATCTCCAGATAATTCTTTTTAACGCTAGGTCAACAGAAGTATTATGCAGACTTGAAAAGTAATCAGAATTGTTTGGTATACATCTATTTTACTATATATGATGTCACTTCCGGCGATGTGCGCGAAGGCCTCGAATCCGGTCCAAAAATCTGACTGGTGGCTGGGGTGTTATTAGACCCCCAGCGAGGTGGTTGTGCAACTCCAACCGAAAGTGAAACTTACAGCTAGGGGAATTAACTCTACATAAAACATTGGATTTACTCCCCTTACATAAAATTTTTAATTTTATCTTTTTCAATTACTTTTTGTAATCCGGTTATTTTCTTCCTCATTCTCAGTTGTCATTGATATTTTTACAATAGATCACAACTATGTAAATACACAACCAAACAATGTTTGGGATCATTCTTATGCCAGAAAAAGCGAAAAACAATCTGAACTGAAATTAATGGATGCATTTCAGTGCAACATTACTGATATCCCTGGTGATGGAAATTGTTTCTTTCATTGTCTTAGTTTAGCCATACATGGGAATATATCAAGGCACCGACATTACAGATACCGGTTTCACAGGGCCGTTGGAACGCTTAGGAATGCGATTCTGTCCTGGATTTAGTCGTGATTTAGTTGTGTTTTAGGCACGACTTCATGTCAAGTTATCTAGTTGAGTGAATTCCGCTCAAGTTTGAGTCAATAAATCGCTCAAGTGGTGGACAAAATCACTCAAGTTTGAGTGAAGTGACATTCACTCAATTACTTGAGTCAAATTTCACTCAACTTGAGTGAAATATTTCACTCAAATACTTGAGTGGTATGATTTTCCACTCAAACTTGAGTGAATTTCACTCAAGATGTTTTAGAGAGTATAGACTTCCAATACGCATGTTTCGAGTTACGACGTTACGTCATCTGAGTGAACTCCCTTTGCGCACTGACAACGTCATTTGGCGAAACCCCATAATATTTGGGGTAGCGCAATGTTATTTCTCTCACAATAATGTCAGATAGTATTATTTCTAAGTTTAAGTTCAATTGATTCATTAATTTCACTACATACATGCACATATATTCCTAACACGAGTCCATGTGATGACCTAGTTTTAGCTTGACCACTTCATTCTTCAGAAACTAGACCCAGCATAGATACATGTACAGCCCCAAGAGCTATGGTAGGGCAGCTCTTTACACATGTACATGTTGCCTCCTGAACTGTATTTCTCTGAGCTGAGGTCAATCTTTGGAAGAGTGACCCATAGCAGGCTTCCATACTTTAGTGCGTGTTAATCTGATATCTCAAAAGAAAACAATTAATAGAGTATTATTTAATACAGATTAGAGATTAAGTACATGTAGTGTTAAGTGACTATATATAGGCCTACAAAGCCTGTCAATCACTGAAGGACAACTATTTTGGTCTGAGAAAGAATAAACAATTTGGAACTATTTTTATAGGTGTACTTCGGACAACCCTAAAACCATAAATTTTCTATATCCCATAATAGGTGAGAAAAAAATATTTCTAAAAATATATAGTTTACCCTACCTACGGGTACCCATGGAAAAATGTTAGAGCCATCATACCATATGTGGAAATTAATATTTTTGCATAATTTATTCCGGTCAGTTGTGAATATTTATTCCGTAGGCAAAGAGTTCATAGATGAACTGTCAGCAGCATCGTTAATATATCGACGAGGGTTTTGACGAGGGATGAAAGACGTCCCAGCGGTAAATTATTACACAACAAATACCGATACGAAGGTTTTGAATCCAATTCTAACCACGAGATATATTTGACTGTAGAAATAATCAACAAATGCGCAAAACTGATTCTCTCTGAGCGCGGCTGGTACATTTTACCCCCGCCGCAAAAACAAGCAGTGTTGCCTGGCTTGCGCGTGCAGCAACGGTTGAACCGGTGACCTATTTTTATTCACAAGCGAGAGAGTGCATGACGACCGTTTACCCGGACTTGCCATAAAAATACATCGTGCAAAACACTGTTTCTTTCAGTGCAGAGAAATAAAATATTTTATTGATTTTTTATACATATTTCTTGCCCAAGATTATCCACAGGAATATGAGAACTAATGAGCTGGAGGTGGTGTTCTCCAGCGTGTAAAAGTTGACCTACATGTCACGTGCTTGCCATGGGTACGGTACCGGGAAAGTGACATTTCCAACACGAGCCGGTTCGCGTTTGTCTGCATTTGTGGGCGAAGGGCTAAGAAGAACGAAGTTATATTATATATTTTTTCTCATACAGACTAGCGGGCAGTTTAGTGCTGGAAATGGAATGGTTCAGATATCGAGTGCCTTTGCACTCATTCAGTGTATCACGGAAAGAATGTTCCTGTGTTATTGTGGGGGGAGGTAAACCCACTCTCCCTCAACCGTGATCAGCTGTTTCACGAGGCAGTATTTTGTATTCTTGCAAAACCCGTTGCTATGTGAAAGTTTATCCTATATACAACGTGTATTTGCACACGACACGCATAACACAGAAGGTTAGAATCAGGTGTAAATCAATCTCGAATCCAGAGTCATCCGGTCCTGTTCTCCCTACAGACTCTGGTTGCACGGTCAGCATTACAGCTTCCCATTGGATAATGCACGAACACATAGAACGTGGAACATAACGTAGACGTATCTGTGGAGATCATGCATGTGGCCCGACGTTTGAGACGTGACGTCTGTTTGTATTGTTGCGATTAATTTTCAATTATGACGTTATGTCGGTGTTGTTGTTGTTTGACATTTCGCAAAGGATCACGGGACCAAGAATCTTGACAAATCGAACGACCGTGTTAACTTACCAGGGGTCAGATGCATTCACCAAGCCTCGGTCCGTTTTCCGCTTTTTACAAACAGCTCCAAATCTAATCTCACCCACAGGCAACAAAAATGTAATGAGCTGTTACATTATTATGCGCGCGGTGTATTACGCGATTCATGTCACATAATTTAGTTTCTAACTGTGCAGTTATGTCAACCATGCCATTATATATTTCAATTATGTCATGAATAACATCAGTACGGTACTATATGAAGACAAACGCAAACGAACTCTTTTTGGGTAGAGCAGTTTTACAAAATTTACAGAGCTGTGACGCGGCTTAGCAACACAATGGCGGACTTTTCATTGAAAAAATGACGGGGATGGGAGGGGTATAGGTATCTATGACTACAACCTGAAAATAGAACCGGTACGTTCTTTCATTCATGCATTATCCATCACGTGCTGATGATCCATGCCAATCAAACGACAAACCAATGGAATATCATCGAATCATACGAACTGTTCCTTCCGTTCTACATTTTTATTACGCAACCTCGCCACCAGGGGTCGCTCTCCGCTGGAAAATTGGCCGCTCCTACGAACCCCTGGGACCACGCTCACTGAAAGTGGGTCCCATAATGCATTGAAAAATTCGTTCACGTGTCCTCTTCCTGTTCCATTGGAACATATCCAATTCCTTGTGAAACGTCAGTCACGAGTCACTTGCATGGCAAGCGTCATGGCGTCTTGACGTCATAATAGAAAATATTTCGCAAGAATGCATATTGAGTCCGTCATCGCGCAGACGCGTTCGTAACATCCATGACGTCGGGACATCGACATTATCTCCACAGAGACGCCCTCGTTATGTTCTGAATTCTAGGGTTTTGTGTGCTAGCCAATGATCGATCGTACGCCTGAGCGCCGTCCCAGAGCCTAGAAGGGAGGACAGGACCGGATAGCTCTGGTTTCGAGATTGTTTATTACGGTGGGGCAGAGATCATTCCTGCAGCCGTTTAGACGAAAGGTATATGCAATCGAAGCCAGGAGATTGGGGTCAGATGAAGTGCGGCCATTTTCCTGCGACGGAAGCGACCCCTGGTGGCGAGGTTGGGTGTAAATGAATGAATTGAATTGAAATTGTATTGTGCAATAAATTAAATTATTATTATTCCCATCCATATCACTGTTTTTTCCACTGCATTCGCTATGGCAAGCCGTTTTGGTATTTATTCCTTTATTTTTGATATCAAAAATAAATGTGCGCCGTTTTGGTATTTAATCGGATAATTGTTGATATCAAAAATACTATTTTTGATATCAACAATTCTATTTTTGATATCAAAAAAAGAATTTTTGATATCAAAAATAGAATTGTTCATATCAAAAATAGTATTTTTGATATCAAAAACAGAATTTTTGATATCAAAAATAAACCGTTTATTTTTGATATCAAAAATTCTTTTTTTGATATCAAAAATACTATTTTTGATATCCAAAATACTATTTTTGATATCAAAAATACTATTTTGGATATCAAAAATTCTTTTTTTGATATCAAAAATAAATGAATAAATACCAAAACGGCGTGCCATATGGCAAGCCGTTTTGGTATTTATTCCTTTATTTTTGATATCAACAAAAGAATTTTTGATATCAAAAATAAATGTGCGCCGTTTTGGTATTTAATCGGATAATTGTTGATTCTCTCGCTTCCTGTACAGATGACAGTTCATTTTGCACAACATTTCTAACAACAGCGTTAGCCTGAGCTGGGTTACCCGAATCAGCCATTTTCTCCATTTTTCTTTGGCGCCAAACGACGGGTGTCGGGACTGAGGAGTGAAATTGTATCAATCAATAAACAAGGGGAAAATTTCGATTGAATTTGTGTAATTTGCATTATGATTTTTATGAGTTATTTTGTATGGTAGCACTTTTTGAGATGAAGCCAAAGATGAGAGATTATTTCCGTTTTGGCAGGCCCGTAGCCAAGGGGGGTTTCTGGGTTCCCCCCCCCTTTGGAAATATTATATACTTTTCTCATATAAATGCCCTTTTCAAACACTGAAGCGAACCCCCTATTTACCCCTTTTCCCATACAGCGAACCCCAGGATGTGCCCTTTTGGAGTGAAGGCGAACCACCCCTCAGTAAATCCTGGCTACGTCCCTGTTTGGTGTAAGTGGTCCTCTATTTTTGATATCAAAAATAAACGGTTTATTTTTGATATCAAAAAATGAATTTTTGATATCAAAAATACTATTTTGGATATCAAAAATAAACTGTTTATTTTTGATATCAAAAATTCTTTTTTTGATATCCAAAATAGTATTTTTGATATCAAAAAAAGAATTTTTGATATCCAAAATAGTATTTTCGATATCAAAAATAACCTTTTATTTTTGATATCAAAAAAAGAATTTTTGATATCAAAAATACTATTTTGGATATCAAAAATACTATTTTGGATATCAAAAATTCTTTTTTTGATATCAAAAATAAATGAATAAATACCAAAACGGCTTGCCATAATTCGCAGAGTATAATATTGAGAATTTCATTTGAATTTTCTAACTTGATATGTAATAGGTAAAGCCAGAAGAGAAGGCAGATTTTCTATCTGCGTTCGCTTCTAGGCTTTGCCTATTTCATTATTAGATTATTATATCGATCCAATATCTTAGCTTATGTTTCAAAATATCTACAATAAAAAAAAAATAAAAAAAAACCATTCTCTGTCTTTTTTTTTGTCTTTTTTTTTCTTTCTTTTTTTTCATACTTTATTCTGTATTCCTGTTACACTTAACACTCCCAAGGTCCAGGATCCCTGGGGAGTGGGGCTTATTACTATCAGATGTTAACCACCATATATGACAGGGCATCATGCATACTATGGGTGCATGGCAACAGCAGTATTGTACTTAACACAGTGACATAGGTATTTCAATGATGGACATAGGCTAATGAAAATTACATAGGCTACTGAAAAATACATACTGGTATCTATCAACTCCGACTCGGTTACATATGAAATACATAGGCTTTGCGGTTACTAACTCCGATAAACTAGGACCACAAAGATATGTTGTAACAATGTAGTACATGTATGTAAAATGACTCAAATCATATCGCAGATGTTATCAGTTATCAGTTTATACTTGGAGATTTTGGATTTCTGTAAAACATCAATATTTTGCTTCAAGTAGACTTTAAAAGTTGTTAGATAGAGAGTTTCATTCTCTGTCTTCATCTTATCGATCTTGCCTCTGCGGAGTGGAAAGTGTGTATGTGGCGAGCTCTCTTGTGTGGGAGGTGAAATTGTCACCCAATGAATATGCATGATATGGTGAAGGCACACAATACGGTGCGAGGAACACAATCGTGTCAAGATCTGGGGTTTTGCGGACAAGATGGCGACCACCATCGCTTTGAAAAATCGGAAAGCCAGAAGAGGTAATATTGTTTTCATTTCGTGGGATTGTTACCGGTAAAGGTAGTTGAGTGGAGATTAGATACTTAACTGACACAACCCATTTTAGTGTAAAAGTCAATAGCATTGTCGAAACCGGTAATTTTGACATGTTGTTGTTGTGGATGTTACCAAGCACACAGTTTTCGATGGTTGAAACAACCTGAACAACAACAACAACAACAACAATACCAGTGGAATTTGTATCAATCTCACACCACATATACATAAAGGGGCACCATCTTGAAATTCTCACTTTTCCGTGTTGATAACCCACGGCCACCGGATTTCAAAGGCTCGATTGAGAGCAAATAAACGCAATTTATTCAGACCTGGCGGTTAGCCACAACTGTTCCTATTAGGCTTTGCCACAACTGTTCCTATCAATAATGCCTTCGGTTGATAGTCACAAATGACGTTCATTGATCTCCGTGTGCTATAACCCTAGCCCGAAAACATCGGCTAAGGAGTCTATTTTTTTTATTTTTGGTTGTTGTTGCTGACCCCTTTAGCCCGAATCACATATACAGACCGAAAAGGAAAAAAATAAATAAGACGTCAGTCGCTCGAGATCTTTAACTGCACACGGCGTGGGGAATTGAGACAAAGGCACGAAAAGTATTTTATCGAATAAATAATATGATTTGGCATCTCCAGAACTTTGATAATCAACTAATGACTCATTCCATTAGACGAAATCTCCTTCCAAACTCTAATTTTGTCATCAAACTCGTCAAGTTGCCACCATTTTCAGTCTCGTTGAGAGAACAAGATTTCCAACGCGATTGACCTTTCTGACCACGTGACTCGTTCATTTCACCATAGTCAATTTACTCGTAATCTCTTACCAAAAACTTCCAACTCCAGTTATTTTGAAATCACGCATATAAATTCCATGTCATACAACTATAAAAGAGGTGTTCATTTAAAATCAACGTTCATTTGCCCTTTCTTGTACTGCTGTAAAACTGCCAAAAACCACGTTGTGCGCACAGCTGGCAAGCAGACAGCTATATTTAGTCGTGTGATCAGAAAGGTCACGATACTAGAGCGCACGCGCAGCCAAGTCTCGTTGAGCTGTAATCTGAGGAAAAAGGCGGTAAACATCGAAACCGAGCATTTATTGTGTTTTCTTCGTCGTCACTAATTTTTTGGAGTCTCAAACAGTCATAAGAGATGGTACATGGTTAAAGAAGCTCAGGTCTGTCAAACTGTATCAAATTGGCATATTTTTTCTCTCCCGTTTCGTTATTTTCGTCAGCGAAAAGCCGCTCTTCGCGACATGAATTTTTATCGCCAAAATTTAACCTAGGCGCGATCTGGGCTGTGATAGGAATGCCACGCCCCCTTACCTATTTTCACCTATCACAGCCAGAGTTTCTGGGTTACTATAACCCGTACCGTATAAAAGTTCATTTTGATGCTCCTTACCTGTTATTTTCGGGAAGCTAATTCCTTCTTTGCCACGCTTGGCGCTTTTATTAAAGTTTCCAATGCTGGTGATTAGCTGTACTCGAGCCGTTTTCACATCGACCCTGACCGTCCCCATATTATGGTAGACCATATTGTATAACTGCGCATGCGTAGTGACCCAAATACATGCAATATGGCGTAAGTAACTGAGTAAGTTTCAGATTATAACCATCTTTATTTTTTGATAAATCAGACGTGATGTCTCGGATATATTATCTGGGACATACAGTAGTTCCGCTATACACAATGGTTATTTGATCGCAGTGTTTCTGACACAATTTGCAAAAAGGCCTGTACCACCTTATTGCCCTCATCGTTAAAATGGAATACAAAGCTATCCCTCACTGGGCTACTTTCCCACTGATAAAGGGCCGTTTTACTGATTTGTTTCCCCGTTTTAGGCCCTGTGTCGGTAGCCATCTCACCTGTTTGTTTTCAAAAGCTAAAGCGGAAGTTGGCCCGTGGCACTTGTTTTAATGACAGCGATTGGCTAGTGAACAAGCCAATGAAAACGCTCTCAGATCAGCGAACGTATACTTGATATAGAGCCCAGTTTTCGACAGCAGTGTGTGTTGACGATCTGTGAACGGGGCTCAATCATAAGTTTTCAACCGGTGACATTTAATATTACGTTCAATTCTATGCGAATCCGTTTTGGTTCGCCCGAATTCCCTGTCAGTCGAATCTTCATGCGAATGGATTCGCTTCAAAATTCTGGCCCTTCAGTGTTGTTCGTGGTGCGTGACATAATTGTTAAAAGTCCCGTCCTGGCTGTGAAAAAGTCAATAATACAGTGGTGATTAAATGTGGGGTGGAAATAAAATCGACCTTGTGCGGTTGCACCCCCCCGGGAATGAGGGGACTGTCAGAAACGACTGCTCTATATTAAAAGTGGAAGCTTTAGCGCATTTGTAAAATGCAGATGTTTGAAACTTGAAATGCAAGCGAACCCTTCCACATACCTCACTCAAATATATAGTTTATCCATTCATTTAATCTGTTTTACCATGATTAAACCGCATCTGTGTGCACCCCAAAAAGCATATGCACCCATTGCCTGTCATTTCATCTGCCAGATATCTCTTTTACAGCCATTAGTGTTGATTTCAGTTGATACCACCTGGAGAAACTCGCTCACTTAAGAAATTAACCTTGGCAAATCATCTCAAATTGTCGCTAGTATTGATGAAGGCTGACTGTTCAATTTGCTCAAAGAAAATTGTGTTGTGCAAATTGTATTTAACTGCATCTGTTTGCTAGAAAGTGATGGATATATTTGGTAAAGAACAATAAATAAAAAGATAAAAACTCCCTCCCACATCCTTTCGAAAAGTGCCTATGAAGCTAGGGGTCAATTTTATTTTATCTTTAATATAGGCCCATATTGAAAATATGACAAGGAAAATGTGAAAATCTTTGCATTTCACCTTTACTCAATAAGTAATGTTATTGCAATGTTCATGTTTGTTTTCTGGCATAGTTACTGTCACAACATTGTGTCAAATATTAACATAACAATTTGTATTTTTTAGAAACTATTAGGTACAGTGAACCAGCAATGCGACAGAATGCAGCCATATTAGAATATTGTCGGACATCGATGTGTGGATTGTCAGGGGCAACAGCAGGGATTCTGGGATTGACTGGACTCAATGGATTCATCTTTTATTTTATCTCTGCATTTGCTCTATCAGTAAGTTCAATCAACGCTTATAAAAGTCCTGACTGCAACACTCAAGATGACAACAGAAGAAAAAGCACTTATCATTCAGCCTTCACACATGGAGGCCTGGCTCACACTCTCAGTAATAGTGAACACATGGAGGCCTGGCTATAAGCCAAACTCACACTATGAACATTTTGTTGTATTAGAACAGAAAAGTTTGTTCGTGTTTTTGTTCGTGGTAACTTCACACTGCGAACATTTTCTCTTGACCATGTTGACCATGTCACCCTGATAAAGCAGCGAGGCTGCTGGTCATGTGATGGGAGCCACATGCCATGTTGTTCACACAGCTGCCAGTTGATTGGATAACTTGGTAAATGTTCGGACACATGTTCGCGATTACCAAACACTGAAGACAAAAACTGTTTTGAGGATGTAAACATGTTCCGAAAATCAAACATGTTTGATTTCATGAACTTGTCCCTCGAACAGAATGTTCGTGTTTCTGGGCACCTCACACTGCAGACAAAACATGTTCTGAACAGTGTTTTTGTTCTAATACAACAAAATGTTCGTAGTGTGTTTGGGCTTTACACTCTCAGTAATAGTTCAAACATGGAGGCCTGGCTCACACTCTCAGTAATAGTTCACACATGGAGGCCTGGCTCACACTCTCAGTAATAGTTCACACATGGAGGCCTGGCTCACACTCTCAGTAATAGTTCACACATGGAGGCCTGGCTCACACTCTCAGTAATAGTTCACACATGGAGGCCTGGCTCACACTCTCAGTAATAGTTCACACATGGAGGCCTGGCTCACACTCTCAGTAATAGTTCACACATGGAGGCCTGGCTCACACTCTCAGTAATAGTTCACACATGGAGGCCTGGCTCACACTCAGTAATAGTTCACACATGGAGGCCTGGCTCACACTCTCAGTAATAGTTCACACATGGAGGCCTAGCTCACGCTCTCAGTAATGGTTCACACATGGAGGCCTAGTCTGGATGAGTCTCTGTTTCATATGTACTATTTAATAATAATAAAATGATCTTTAATAAGTATATACGTTTGATAAATAAATAAATAGAATGAAAAAAATAATGAAAAAAATGAAAAAATTATTTTTAAAATAGAGACTGGACGATTTGATGGGTTTCGTCGTGTAAAGATTCCATCTGGAGGCGTGGTTAGTCTGGACGATTGACATGTTTTTACCTTCGGTCGCAACATTTGTATCAATTTCATTCTAACGCCATACTGTGACGTTTCGGCAGTAACGTCATTCCCATTGTTGAGGTCATGGTAGTAACGTCATTCTCATTGTTGACGTCACATGAACGCATTGCTTCCAGCGTGCGTATATGAATGAACCAATCAAATCCTTTGAGTTGGGGGCGGGGTCAGAATACGGAGTTTTCATTGGTGACAAAAAATGCACAGTATATTGTGCATTTTTTTCTTGCAAAGTTAGCTCCCTTGTGACGTTCCGTCCAGTCCCTGTTTCAAGCATTTCTTAATAGGCAGAGTTACTTCCTCTTGTTTCCCGTTTAAAATACATTATGAAACAGGGGCTGGATCCAGTCTAATGGAGGCCTGGCTCACACTCTCAGTGATAGTTCACACAATGAGGCCTGGCTCACACTCTCAGTAATAGTTCACACATGGAGGCCTGGCTCACACTCTCAGTAATGGTTCACACATTGAGGCCTGGCTCACCTCACACTCTCAGTAATAGTTCACGCATGGAGGTCTGGCTCACACTCTCAGTAATAGTTCACACATGGAAGCCTGGCTCACACTCTCAGTAATAGTTCACACATGGAGGCCTGGCTCACACTCTCAGTAATAGTTCAAACATGGAGGCCTGGTTCACACTCTCAGTAATGGTTCACACATGGAGGCCTGGCTTACACTCTCAGTAATAGTTCACACATGGAGGCCTGGTTCACACTCTCAGTAATGGTTCACACATGGAGGCTTGGCTCACACTCTCAGTTTAGTTCACACATGGAGGCCTGGCTCACACTCTCAGTAATAGTTCACACATGGAGGCCTGGCTCACACTCTCAGTAATAGTTCACACATGGAGGCCTGGTTCACACTCTCAGTAATAGTTCACACATGGAGGCTTGGCTCACACTCTCAGTACTAGTTCACACATGGAGGCTTGGCTCACACTCTCAGTACTAGTTCACACATGGAGGCCTGGCTCACACCCTCAGTAATAGTTCACACATGGAGGCCTGGCTCACACTCTCAGTAATAGTTCACACATGGAGGCCTGGCTCACACTCTCAGTAATAGTTCACACATGGAGGCTTGGCTCACACTCTCAGTAATAGTTCACACATGGAGGCCTGGCTCACACTCTCAGTAATAGTTCACACATTGAGGCCTGGCTCACACTCTCAGTAATAGTTCACACGTGGAGGCCTGGCTCACACTCAGTAATGGTTCACACATTGAGGCCTGGCTCACACTCTCAGTAACAGTTCACACATGAAGGCCTGGCTCACACTCTCAGTAATGGTTCACACATTGAGGCCTGGCTCACACTCTCAGTAATAGTTCACACATGGAGGCCTGGCTCACACTCTCAGTAACCGTTCACACATGGAGGCCTGGCTCACAATCTCAGTAATAGTTCACACATGGAGGCTTGGCTCACACTCTCAGTAATGGTTCACACATGGAGGCCTGGCTCACACTCAGTAATAGTTCACACATGGAGGCCTGGCTCACACTCAGTAACAGTTCACACATGGAGGCCTGGCTCACAATCTCAGTAATAGTTCACACATGGAGGCCTGGCTCACACTCAGTAATGGTTCACACATGGAGGCCTGGCTCACACTCAGTAACAGTTCACACATGGAGGCCTGGCTAACACTCTCAGTAATAGTTTGCCAAAACATAATCAGATTTAGGCGAAACATGTATTATGAAGTCGTAAAATATCCAGGGTTACTTTCTTCTGGAAGACATAATGCTCATTTTTTAGGTTTACATACTTTGAACAATGGACCCATTTCTCAAAGACAATGAATTATCTAATAATCGTTATAATCACAGTCAGGATGGTTGTTTTTTCTCTTCCACCTGGTAGTTAGCAGGCTAACCTATTTAATGGAACAGAAATTTCTTGAAAAATGGTTCATAAATAGAGAATGATTCAGGTTGTAAGACTGAACTATTCAGTCCTATTGCTTCAATGCATTTTGCTGAGACGCAACAGGAACTTGATAATTTGGCGTCTAGCACTGTAATTGCACTGGTCTTTATTGCACCAATTGCACCAGCATCCTGTCTGTGTCTTGTGTACTGTCCCCAGTGTTTAAAAGGGTGGATGGCAGGTGAATGGTTCCATGTTGCTTCAAAGATTTGCTTCTACACGCTCACTCAATCACTTCAAAGATTTGCTTCTTTAAAGCAACAGGAAGACAACTGGGCTGGGTGGTGCCTAGTTGGTTCATCACGATATGACGGAAATATTGTTGAGAGCGATGTTAAACTCACTCAATCACTGACTTAAACTATTCAGACACATGGTAGACTAATACAAATTTGATCGCAGATTTGATGAGCAAATCAAGGAGTTGATGATAGCTTGATAGATCATTAATTCTAAGGATATATAGTGCTTGTATATATAATCTGATATTTTATGTTCTATTACTTTCATTACAGTTGATGTTGTTGTTGAAGACTGGATCACAGTGGAACAAGTACTTCACCTCACGGAGAATGCTCTTTTTGAATGGCTTACTTGGAGGCATATTTGTATCCTTTCAGTTAAATGCTACTGGCTTTTGGTTTTAGTTCTTTGACATTTGTAATCATGATGAATAATTTGTTTCTTTGCAAAAAGTTAAAGGAGTAATCGCCAATAAATTTTCATAAAATAATAAAAATGATTTATTACAGGCTCATGGTCCATGATGAGACAAAAAAAAAAAGCGGGACTAATCAGAACAATGTAACATCAACGTATCATAAAAACAGTAGATTCCTCCTCAGCACCAGTGATGAAGCACCTAAGGCCAAGCACCTAAGGCCCGGACCAGCAAGTTGTTGATATGTAACTCAATTTCTAAAGTTCAGTGGGACAGCACTCTGAAATGGCAGCATTAGATCTGCTCTGTTAGAAGTAGGGTATCCCCGCCCCTCCCCTCCCCCGTCATGATATAGCTGAAAAAATGGTGAAAGTGACGTTAAACCCTTTTGACTCCCTCACTCAATTTCTGAAGCTATGTTCAGACTTGCTAAGAAGTTCTTGAAAAGACAGTACACCATAATTTACAAATGTTTGGGAGGCACTTTGCCGAATGGTAAGTCCCAACAGCTATTGGAAGGCAGTGTTGTAGCAGACTGAGTTTATGCAACGTTGACTAAAGAAATTATACCAATGCGCTGAACAGTAGAAGTTAAAACAGTAAGATTTGAACAAGAGAGAGAGAATTAAGATTTAACGTCGCGTTCAGCAATATTTCAGCTACATAGCCACGAAAAAGAGACACCTGATGGCCTCGGAACAAATGAAATATCTATAAAGGAGCATATTAGCTCATACACAGAGGGAACGATATTGTCTCTTAAATATCTATGCCATCATGCATTTCTTTTCTGATGAGATATAGGTGGGTGTACGTGAGAATATACTTCAATTTATCACCACGTAGATAAAACTTTGTTAACTGGACTAACCTGCATAGATTTAAAAAAAAAAGAATGTGCAAACAGATTTAGCAGTGTTATGCACAATATCTAGTACTTTCTGCATCACTGACATAGAAGGCAAAAGGTATATATGTAATTATTCCTTTACTTTGGGGTAAAATATATTTATTTGTTAATATAAATGATGACATACACATTATAATTCTTTACCAGTTCCATTATTGTTCAGAAATATCTTGAATATATACAATATATAGTAAATAAAATGTTATATTTACACTGTATCTGAAGCTTATTCCCTTAACAATTTGTTTCAGACATACATACTGTTTTGGACGTATCCTTTATTTCTACTATTTAGAGCATTTCCACAAAGTGGAAGCTCTTATGTTTTCATGAGAAATGGCTTATGTGCATCTCCCCAGGGCTTCAGATTTCAACTGCTTGTTTTTATACGCCCGCCAAAAGGCGGACGTATTATGTGATGGCGGTTTCCGTCCGTGTGTCCGTCTGTCCGTCCGTCGTGTCCGGTCTATATCTGGGACAGTTTTCTATCTACAGTTCTAATTTTTGGTGAGTGGATACCCTATGGGGAGACGATGTGTCGCGTACCAAAATGAAGGTCACGGTCAGAGGTCAAAGGTCACTGGCCTAAAAAACAGAAAATCACTGAAGTGTTCGTGTCCGGTTTATATCTGTGAACGTTTTCTATCCACAGTTGCAATTTTTTTGTGAGTGGATACCCTAGGTGGAGACGATGTGTCGCGTACCAAAATTCAGGTCGTGGTCGGAGGTCAAAGGTCACTGTTGCCTAAAATCAGGAAATCATTGATCGTTGACAGTTTTCTATCTACAGTTCTAATTTTTGGTGAGTGGATGCCCTAGGGGGGAACGATATGTTGCATACCAAATGTAGGTCGAGGTCAGAGGTCAAAGGTCAGTGTGATCGAAAAATCAGGAAATCATTAAAAATTTCTAATTTTTTGTGAGTGGATTCAATAGAGGGAAATGAAGTGTCGCACACCAAAATATAGGTCAAGGTCAAAGGTCACTGTGTCCCCAAAATCAGGAAATTATTAAAAATAACATTTTTTTATATCAGTAGATACATTAGGGGGACACGATGTGTCACAAATTAAGATGTAGGTCAAGGTCAAGGTCACTGTGACCCCAAAAACGTGAAATTGTTAAAAATCATAAAATCGTGATTTTTTTAGTCCGTTGAGAAATTACGGGGAGTCGTTTTGTCATGTACCAACATTTAGATCCAGGTCAATAGTCAAGGTCACTGTGACCCCAGAATCAAGGTCAAAGGTCAGTGTGACCTAAAAATCAGGAAATCATCAAAAGATTACTATTTTTTTGTGAGTGGATTCAATAGGGGAAATGAAGTGTCGCACACCAAAAATTAGGTCAAGGTCAAAGGTCAAGGTCACTGACCCCAAAATCGTGAAATTGTTAAAAATCATGATTTTTGTGTCCATTGAGAAATTACGGGGAGACGGTTTGTCATGTACCAAAATTTAGGTCAAGGTCAATAGTCAAGGTCACTAGGACTGCGGAATCAAGAAATCTTTAAAAATTATTTTTTTGTGCCAGTAAATACAGTAGGGGGACATGATGTGTCATGTACCAAAATGTAGGTCAAGGCCGAGTGTCTACTGATACATTGACGGAAGACGATGTGTCGTGTACCAAAATTTAGGTCAAGGTCAAAGGTCAAGGTCACTGTGACCCCAAAATCAGGAAATCATTCAAAGTAACTTTTTTTCTGCCAGTTTATACATTAGAGGGACATGATGTGTTGCATATCAAAATGTGGGTCCAAGGTCAAGGTCACTGTGACCCCAAAATCAAGAAATCATTAAAAGTCACATTTTCATATGCCTGTCAAAGACGAGGTCGTGTAATGCGATGTTGGGATCTGTCTATTCATCCAATAACATTTGTTGTCCATGCAATATGTCTAGTTTCAAGGTATGAATTGTTACCAAATTTTGAGTATACCTTACTCGCATGGCAAAGAGGAGCCATACATTTTGAGATCAATTTGTCAAAGGTCAAGGTCACAGTCTTCCCAAAACTGAATCAGTTTTAGCTGACTATATGTGTTAGGTTGGAATATTCAGAGTTCTCTCCCCTACATGTATATGGCAGTTATCCTGTTGAGTTTTCTCCCATGTTTGAAACAGCTGCATTTAGTTAAACTGTAACTAGTGTTGTGAAATAAAAACCATAAATTTACTAATTTATGAGTTTCATACCTGTTTATTAACTCAAAAACAAAGGTTTACTTCATCACTTTCTTCTTCTTTCATGAAAAATTATCTCGACTGAAAGGAAACTACTATTTTCTTGTGATTGACTATTGTCGATTTCAGTGTGGGATATGTGGGCTCTCGGCTGTTGCTTCAAGGTCAACTAGTTAACAAGAGTTGAGCTCATTTTAGTTTATCATTCAATAGAAGATGTGATATATGTTACATTCTCAGGCACAAAATTGTAGACCTTTCTCTGGACTGCTGGTTATCAATTGCAATCAAGGCTATTAAACAACCTTGAAATTTGGACCAATGTAATTCCAGATATACGGGCGTATATTGAAGCCCCTTGGGCTCTTGTTCGTGGTATTTGGTCATCACTAGGTGGCACTATAGACATGAATGCAGGTAAACCTGTGTAACACGATATCTTCTAAGCAACTTGTTTGAGTTCCATGAAATTTGGGTATAATGATCTTGCAAGTTAGGCAAAGGACTGATAAGATTTTGGTGGGGTTGGCGCGAAATCATGGTGCTCGATTTTGCATCTCAAAATAATATTTTTTTCTCACAAAATGGAAATTTACTTATTTGAATCAGGAAAAAGTAATTCTAGTTTGCTGGACATGAATATAACATTCCCAGTGTTATAATTCACATCCCTTGTAAGCCAAATGGCCATTTTTTTTTTAAATATGTGAAATTCTCATGACTTAAGTTCAATATCTACATTCCCCAGACCAGATCTGGGGATTTTGCTTCATCATTTAGTTCCGTGATATTTGTTCATCATTGGGTGGCACTATAGACAGTAAACATATATACCCCCTATTTCTTCTATTTTTTAGCCTCTAACAGAGGCTAAATACTGTGGCATGGATATGTTATTTATCCCAAGAACTGCAAAGATAGCTAGTGAAATTTGTAGAATGTTTGCAGAATTTCTCTCCACAGTAGCCTGAAGTTAAGTTTTGCCATCTGAATAATTAGAAGAAATATGGTAGTACAATTTATTGGCTCTTTCATCTATTTTTATTTTATTATTGTGATCTTGTTAGACAAAGTACTGGAAGGTTTTGTTTTTGTTTTTTTTTTGGATTGAAATTTAGGGCTAACTCCCATACGAATTTCACTGCCCATCAGCATAATGCTTTATTTATATTTCATTATACACTCTTTTTTACAATTCATAATTTTATTAACATTATGGTTTAAAAATGGATTGAAAGGACATTAGTGCTGCTAGCGCTGGCATATATGTGGCAATGGGGGTAAATATTAGCATTTGACAGCTAAATATATCTAAATCTAGGCTACATCAGACCCTGCTTACACACATGACTAAAATGTAATCAGAGAAACTATGCTGCCATCAGTATGGTGTGATTCTGTATGGAGAATTGCAAGTATTCAAGAGAGCTTGAATTCAAGGCATTTTGGTCAAATAGACATACTGTAACACGGATATTTTCCTTTACTTTGCAGGCCTACATATTGTATGCCTGTATGTTGTCCATTCATGGAGTGAAACAAACTTGAGTGTGACATTAAGCCAAACTCCCTCCCTCCCTCCATTCATGTAATAAAATTTGAAGTGGTTGACTTGCATAATGCACTTTACATAAGAGGACAAGTAAACTGCTTGTGTAAATAAACACTTCCTTTCCAGAACCAGTGCTGCTTCTCTCTCCAATACTGATATAATAATTTGATCCTGTTCATTGATATGGCTATCCCAATTACATTTCTTTAGTCTCCAGTGGCTGTGAAGCTCTGGCTTCCAGTTGTCTGGAGCTGCATTCTGGTCAATTTTCAATGAGTAAAATCACAAATGATCACTTTGTTAATGCATCAGTTTTTATACGCCCGCCAAAAAAGGCGGACGTATTATGTGATGGCGGTTTCCATCTGTCTGTCCGTGTGTCCGTCCCTCGTGTCCGGTCTATATCTTGAACAGTTTTCTATCTACAGCTCCAATTTTTGGTGAGTGGATACCCTACGGGGAGACGATGTGTCGCGTACCAAAATCAAGGTCGAGGTCAGAGGTCAAAGGTCACTGGCCTGAAAAACAGAAAATCACTGAAGTGTTCGTGTCCGGTCTATATCTGTGAATGTTCTCTATCCACAGTTGCAATTTTTTGTGAGTGGATACACTAGGTAGGAACGATGTGTCGCGCACCGAAATTGAGGTCAGAGGTCAAAGGTCACTGTTGCCTAAAAATCAGAAAATCAATGATCATTGACAGTTTTCTATCTACAGTTCTAATCTTTGGTGAATGGATGCCCCAGGGGGAGAAACAATTTGTTGCATACCAAATGTAGGTCAAGGTCAGAGGTCAAAGGTCAGTGTGATCGAAAAATAAGGAAATCATTAAAAATTTCTGATTTTTTGTGAGTGGGTTCAATAGGGGGAAATGAAGTGTCGCAAATCAAAAATTAGGTCGAGGTCGAAGGTCAAAGGTCACTTTGACCCCAAAATCAGGAAATTATTGAAAATAACTTTTTTGTCAGTAGATACATTAGGGGGACACGATGTGTCACATAACAAAATGTAGGTCAAGGTTGAAGGTCAAGGTCACCGTGACCCCAAAATCATGAAATCGTTAAAAATCGTGTGTTTTTTGTGTCCATTGATATATATTAAGGGGAGACGATTTGTCATGTACCAAAATTTAGGTCTTCAATAGTCAAGGTCACTGTGACCCCAGAATCAATAAAATTAATTTTTTTTGTCCGTAGATCGTTAGGACATGCTGTGTCACATACCAAAATGTAGGTCAAGGCCGAAGGTCAAGGTCACTATGACCCCCAAAATCATGAAATCTTTAAAATTTCTTTTTTTTCGGTGTCGGTGGATACATTAGGGGGACATGATGTCACATACCAAAATGTAGGTTAAGGCCAAAGATCAAGGTCACTGTGACCCCCAAGATCATGAAATTGTTAAAAATCATGATTTTTTGTCCATTGATACATTGAGGAAAGACGATGTGTCGTGTACCAAAATTTAGGTCAAGGTCACTGTGACCCCAAAATCAGGAAATCATTAAAAATAACTTTTTTTTGGTGCCAGTAGATACATTAGAGTGACACGATGTGTTACATACCAAAATTTTGGTCAAAGGTCAAGGTCACTGCGACCCGAAAATCCAGAAATCATTAAAAGTCACATTTGCATATACCTGTCAAAGACAAGGTCGTGTACTGCGATGTTGCGTTTTGTCCATTCATACATTTATTGTCCATGCGATATCTCTAGTTTCAAGGTATGGATTGGTACACAACCTTGGGTATACCTTACTCGCATGGCAAAGATTTGTCAAAGGTCAAGGTCACAGTCCCCCAAAACTGAATCAAGTTTAGCTGCCTATATGTGTTTCCTTCATCACATCTTTCTACCTTCATGAAAAATGTTCTCGCCTGAAAGGAATCCATTTAAAGGAAAACTACCATTTTCTTGTGTTTGACTATCGTCGATTGCAGTGTGGGATATGTGAACTCTCGGCTCTTGTTTCAAGGCCACCTAGTTACCAAGTGTTAAGCCCATTTTAGTTTATCAATCAATAAAGATGTGATATATGTAGAAGCACAAAATCGTAGACCTTGCTCTGCATTGCTAGCTACCAATTTGGATCATGGCCATTAAACAACCTTGAAATTCGGACCAGTGTAATTCCAGATATACGGGCGTATATTGAAGCCCCTTGGGCTCTTGTTTTGTTTTATGTGGATGTCCCCAGAATTTATTTGAAGCTCGAGATGTGAAATGGAACATACCATTGTTGATAACTATTTTTTAGACTGAAAAAGGAGACAGATTTTTGAAGTGGAACTTCTACATTCTTGATATATGGCATGCATCCCAATTCCAGAAATTTTTATATTTAAGTAAAATGGTGTGTTCTTGGTGCATTTTGACAGAATATTTAGACTTTGAAGATAATATGTAATGATGCCCCAAATGGAACTGAATTGTCCATGTCATCTGTCTGTCCGTCTGTTTGCCTGTCTGTCTGTTTCCATCTTTCTTGTCATACCACATATGCAGCTGGTGATGGATCAGAAGCCAATGAAAATGACTGACCTTCACCTGTTTTATCAAGGTCAAATTTAGCATTAGCAATAATTTTTAAAGGAGTGAAGATAGGCTCTCCAAATTCATAATACTTGTGCAATTGGTGACTGACTAGAAGCCTATCCCAGTTGACTGAATCTATTTTTCTCAAGGTTATATACTGTATATTATGATATAACATGAAATATAGCTGGACTTTATAAATTAATACCTCGTATGCAACTGACGATGGACCTGAAGTCTATGAATATGACTGACATTGGACCTATTTTCTAAGGTCAAAAACTGTAAGTTAAGTCATGTACTTTTAACTGCCAACATACACCTCAAATCAATACACCAGCCATCCATGTGGTTGTCTTCCAGATCAATGTACCGAAGTTCACTTGTGTTGCAATAGCCTCATGCTTCAATAGTAACTTTAAACCATGCCGGATTGGCTGAGCTGGTGAAACACCTACCATTTCCAAGCTCTGGCATGCCACATCACTGTTGAAATATGGGTAACATGACACAGTGATAGATCACACAGCCAGTGAAGGTTCCTGATTTATGTTGAATTTCGTTATTGCCTAAGTACTATTAGCGGCATTATACAACTACAACAATTTGCTGACTTCCAGTAAAAAATTATTGTGAAAGCTATTTATTTTTTATGTTTGGCATTTTTATTTACCGGCATTGTTTCGGGGGGGCTAGCCCCCTTACTTTTTGGGACCGCAATGTTAGAAGCACCAGTCCAACATTTAACATGGCCGGTATAGGAGTTCAGCCCTCCCACTTTCAAATGTGCTCCGCAGCTCCTGCTGTCTCATCCTAAAAAATATTGCCACACCTAATAAAGGGTTTGCCTGAATTGGGGAGATCTAAAGCCCTGTGAGTACCAAATTATGTGCTATACATGTATTCAGGGGAAATGCTCTTCTCCCGTGTTTCACACAAGCTTTCATTGTCCGCCACGAAGTCGTGGGAGGACTTGGAAATGCTAGCCTTCCGTCCCTCCGTCCTTCTGTCCTTGTCTTGTGAATGCAATATCTCGAGAACTGTTTGACCAATCGACTTCAAACTTGAGGATGTGCTTTACATCAGTTGGACGGCCATTGGTATTGATTTTCACTGAGGTACGTAATCCAAGATGGCTACCATTGACCGTATTGGATTCCGTCCATCGTGCATCTTGTGAACAATTTGATCAATCGACTTCAAACTCAAGAAGTCCTTCACATGAGTTAGGTGGCTATTGGTATTGATTTTCATTGAGGTAGTGTGTAATCCAAGATGGTTGCCATTGACCATCTTGGATTCCGCCTGTCCCGCATCTTGTGAACGTGATATCATGAGAACAATTCATCCGATTGACTTCAAACTTGAGAAGGTGTTTCACATGAGTTAGACGGCCATTGGTATCGATTTTCATTGAGGTAGTATGTAATCCAAGATGGCTGCCATTGACCATCTTGGATTCTGTCCGTTCTGCATCTTGCGAATGCGGTATCTTGAGAACAGTTGGTCCGATTGACTTAAAACTTGAGAAGGTGCTTCACGGTACGTAATCCTTGATGGCTGCCATTGACCATCTTTTCGTCTGTCCTGCATTTTGGGAACGCGGTATCTTGAGAACAAATCATCCGATTGACTTCAAACTTGAGAAGGTGCTTCCACAATCCACAGGTTGATTGGCTTCCTTCAAATTTATAAACCTCGCCATCCACAAATCCATATACAACTACAGACATTCCAGTGTTACATTACCCATGCTTCCCAAATCTCCTCAACTTGTCTTAACAATCCCAGATAAATGTCTCTTTCCACATACACATATCCACTTTCCAAGTTATATTTAAGGAGATATTGAAAGCGTATATGCTGTACGCTCTCAAACAGGCTACTTGGCGGAGGACCTGCTAGCTACTCAGCTTGTTGGGAATAGGTTTGAGCATTAAGTTTATCAAAACGCCTGGTAGAAGGGCTGATCTTAATACTGCCCCACCCCAAGGCCCCTTCACTGGAAGGTTAACATAACCCCATAAACTTGATATAGGTTGTTATACCTTATCACCACAAAACCTATGCTCCTATGCTGTAAAACATCACTGTAAATCCGATTATAGGATGCAGCTTCATCTCTACCTCCCTACCTCTTCCCTTTCGTATCCCTACATCCTCTTTCATTCCATCCCTACCTCCTATCACACTCGATCCCTACCTCCTATTGCACTCGATCCCTTCTCTCTCTCTCTCTCTCACTCTATCCCTACGTGTACCTTCTCTCTCTCACCCTATTCCTACCTCTCAATATATACGTACCTTCTCTATCACCCTATCTGTACCTCCTCTCTCTCGCCATTTCCCTACCTCTCTCACTCTATCCCTACCTCCTCTTTCTCTCACTCTATCCGTACCTCCTCTCTCTCAACACATCCATACCTCCTCGTCACCATTTATATATCCCTCCCTCTCTCTCTCTTTTGTAGGAAGACCGACTGTTTTTGACCACATGATACTTTTTCCTATATTTATAGTTGTGTTATGTTGTCATACAGTCATGTTGGGTAATAGTCAATCTTTCAAACAGTGGCCGAGTTGTCTAAGGCATTTTGCTATGGATTGCTAGCCTCGCCCCGCTTAACAGATGCAAGTTCGGGCCCAGCTAGTGCATGTGTGAAAGTTTGCCAGGTACTCCCTACTCCTCCCTTTCACTATCCCTACCTTCTCTCTCACTCTATCCCTATTTCCTCTCTCTCTCTCTCTCTCTCTCTACCTCCTCTCACTCTCTTCCTACCTCCTCTCTCTCACCCTTTCCCTACCTCCTCTCTCCCCCTCTCCCTACCTCCTCTCTCTCACTCTCTCCCTACCTCCTCTCTTTCAATCTCTCCCTACCTCCTCTATCTCACTCTGTCCCTACCTCCTCTCTCTCATTCTATCTCCACCTCCTCGCTGTATCCCTACCTCCTCTCTTTCACCCTATGATCACATGATGGTTAACTGACTTCATACACTCTCAGAATTAGCCAGTTGAATGTTTTCCATAACACACACACAACACTTTCGCAAATACATAACATTGTTGGGTGATGGAGAACAAAGCTATTGTGGTCAATGTATTGTAAGGAAAATAATTTTGAGATCCCTCACCCTGGCCCCATTCTCTTGTTAGCAGTTCTTTGTCCAAATGTCTCAGAATAATACAAATGAAACTTGAATGGGCTCCAGTTTCAGCTTGGATTATTTTGAACTCTTCCTATGTGACTTTTAGTACTGTGGGGCTGTTTTTATATATTACATAATGCAATATGATTGGTGTGTGGATGGGGTATTGATGGGGGTCTGGCCTTACCTTTGTGTTACAACAGAGATCAAAGACCAAGGGAGGGGGGGGGGAATGTATGATGGACAGCCCCTTTTCAGTATCATCATATTACTTATCTTCCTTAATTCAGCTCACAGATTTTTATACGGCATGGTTCACGTGTACTGATCGTCGCTGTCGCTTTATTATACTATCAACGGTGTATCATGTCATTGGGTATATTGTCACTAAGTCCTGTATATTCAAGATAGAGTCTGTATGTTCTGTTGATAATGTAAATAAACTAGTCTGTCAATCACCAGTGATTGTTACCTTTGTAGCCCACCTGTACAAAATACAGATGAGCTTTAATTGTTACTCCAGCATTTGTATCCAGTCAACCGTGTTTGAAGCTACAGTCAACCCTCTTTATGATGACCACATTTGTCCCAGTTAAATTTGTTGTTATAATGAAATCACTGTTATAACGAACAGAGAATTAGTTTATTTAGGCACAATTGCTTCCGTAAACTCGAATGTCGAATGTCGTTATAATGAGGGTATACTGTAAATAGTGCCAGTTTCTGATAAATCATGATCTCATCAAACCATATACCTCCTAATACCAGATCACCCAAAACAAGTATTACCCCACCAACTAACCCAGTATATTCTTTGTTTTCACATGATTTTTCTCATGGTTTTTGTACTCCCTGGCCAACTGCTGTAACAAATATGGCTCAACTGTCCTTCAAACCCTTTAGGCCTACAGCCAACGAGTAGCGTAGTCGCCATAATAAAACAAATATAATAAATGGGAATCCTGCCATCAGTTTGGTCCGAATAGCACTGATATTTATTTTGTTTTGAACGTCCGGGCACAGATTTGCTATAGACCATATGACCAGGCATGACATTTCCTGCGGAAAGGTACTACTTGAGGCAGAGGTACTACTTGAGGCAGAGGTACTACTTGAGGCAGAGGTACTACTTGAGGCAGCCATCGATATAAAGTCTGGTGATGACTGAGTGCTACCCTATTTCTTCTAATTTTTAGCCCAGCATCACCAGATGGTGGGCTGTTCAAATCACTTTTCGTACGTGGACCGCCGTTTGTCTGTCCGTCCGTCCGTAAACAATTCCTGTTATCGTGATTTCTCAGGAACTACTGAACGGATCTTTCTTGGGGCCCTTGGGGTCTAGTTGTGCTAGATAACTATTCTGGTCCGATTCGAAAATGCAATATGGCCACATGGTGGCCATCTTGGATTTCCCCATTCCACTTTGTAATCGGCATTTCTCAGGAACTACTACTGCATGGATCTTTCTCAAAGTTGATACACAGGTTCCCCCTGGGGTCTAGTTGTGCAAGATACCTTTTCTGGTCAGATCCAAAAATCCAATATGGCCACCAGGCAGCCATCTTGGATTTCCCCATGAAACATTGTTATCGTCATTTCTCAGGAACTACTGCATGGATCTTTCTGAAATTTGGTACACAGGTTCCTCTGGGGGTCTAGTTTTGTAAGATACCTTTTTCGGTCCGATTCGAAAATCCAATATGGCCACCAGGCGACCATCTTAGATTTCCCTATGAAACCTTGTTATCGTGATTTCTCAGGAATTACTGCATGGATCTTTCTCAAATTTGGTGCACGGGTTCCCCTTGGGGTCCAGTTGTGCAAGATACCTTTTCTGGTCAGATCCGAAAATCCAATATGTCCACCAGGCAGCCATCTTGGATTTCCCCATGAAACTTTTGTTATCGTCATTTCTCAGGAACTACTGCATGGATCTTTCTCAAATTTGGTACACATGTTCCTCTTGGGGTCTAGTTGTGTAAGATACCTTTTTCGGTCCGATTCAAAAATCCAATATGGCCACCAGGCGACCATCTTAGATTTCCCTATGAAACCTTGTTATCGTGATTTCTCAGGAATTACTGCATGGATCTTTCTCAAATTTGGTGCCCGGGTTTCCTTTGTGGTCCAGTTGTGCAAGACACCTTTTTTGGTCCGATTCGGAAATCCAGTATGGCCACCAGGCAGCCATTTTGAATTTCCCCTTGTAATATTGTTATCGTGAATTCTCAGGAACTACTGCATGGATCTTTGTCAAATTTGGTACACAGGTTCCCCTTGTGATTTAGATATCTTTTCTGGTCCGATTCCAAAATCCAAAATCTTGGATTTCCCCATGAAAATTTGTCATTGCAATTTCTCAGGAACTACTGCATGGATCTTTCTCAGATTTGGTACACACGTTCCCCTTGGTGTCTAGTTGTGCAAGATACCTTTTCTGGTCCGATTCGAAAACTCAATATGGCCACCAGGCGGCCATCTTGGATTTCCCTATTAAACTTTGTTATCGTGATTTCTCAGGAAGTACTGCATGAATCTTTCTCAAATTCGGTACACAGACTCCCCTTGTGGTCCAGTTGTGCAAGATACCTTTTTTGGTTCGATTCGAATAGCCAATATGGTCGCCAGGTGGCCATCTTGAATTTCCCCTTGATACATTATCGTGAATTCTCAGGAACTACTGCATGGATCTTTGTCAAATTTGGTACACAGGTTCCCCTTGTGATTTAGATATCTTTTCTGGTCCGATTCCAAAATCCAAAATCTTGGATTTCCCCATGAAAATTTGTCATTGCAATTTCTCAGGAACTACTGCATGGATCTTTCTCAGATTTGGTACACACGTTCCCCTTGGTGTCTAGTTGTGCAAGATACCTTTTCTGGTCCGATTCGAAAACTCAATATGGCCACCAGGCGGCCATCTTGGATTTCCCTATTAAACTTTGTTATCGTGATTTCTCAGGAAGTACTGCATGAATCTTTCTCAAATTTGGTACACACGTTCCCCTTGGTGTCTAGTTGTGCAAGATACCTTTTCTGGTCCGATTCGAAAATTCAATATGGCCACCAGGCGGCCATCTTGGATTTCACTTTGTTATCGTGATTTCTCAGGAAGTACTGCATGAATCTTTCTCAAATTCGGTACACAGACTCCCCTTGTGGTCCAGTTGTGCAAGATACCTTTTTTGGTTCGATTCGAATAGCCAATATGGTCGCCAGGTGGCCATCTTGAATTTCCCCTTGATACATTATCGTGAATTCTCAGGAACTACTTCATGGATCTTTCTGAAATTTGGTACACAGGTCCCACATGGGGCCTAGTTGTGCAAGTTACTTTTTTTGGTCCGATTCGAAAATCCAAGTTACGCTTCAAATTAATACGGTATTCCCGAGTTGTGACGTTTCATCACAAGAGTCGGCGGATCAAACAATGGAGCATATTATATGTATTGACTATAGTGAATATGCATACCTTCACCGTCTATCTCAAGGAGTTCAAATGATTCCGAATTAAAATGTATTGAAATTTGAAATCAGTTTACTTTAGTCCATGCTGTTGCAAGTGAACTGCCCCACTGTTTCGTCTGCCGACGGGTCGGCAACACGAAGGGACTTCACTCTTGTGACACAATGTCACAACTCTACAACTGTAGACTACTGTGTGTTTTGATTCAAGGGAGATAATCAGGCTTGAGACACTTTCAAGGTTCAACATTATTGCACGGAGCAGATCCCTTCAGTATTAAGTTTTGTACTTACTATTTTCGAGCATGGTATCTGAAAAGAGATATCTCGAACTAGCTCAGTAAACAGAACAGAAGTAGCATTCGTTTCTAATTATAAATCTTAAGTATGTTTCATAGCTCATACCGAAGTGTCAAAGAGATTTGTGTTCGCTTCCAGTACCCAATGATGGCACATGCAAAAAAAGAATCCTCCAGACATTCACTTTCAGACTAATTTTGCTCATTTCACTTGTACTATAACAACCGCGACATCATGTGCAGTTTCTAGAAATCTTGAAACTCCTGAAACTTAGAAAGGTAATATCTTGGTGTTTTCCAGTGTCCCTTTTTGATATTTTTCGCTCAAATTCGATATTTTGCAAACAAAATTACAAATCAATCATTTGTTCTTAGTAACAATGAACAAAAAGATCCTCTTGTCATTAGCTTACAATTATCGGACGGTGGTGGGCGCCAAGATCTCTCTTTAGACTAAGAAGCAGAAACAAACCATCTCCATGTCAACTGAGGCTGAATACTGTCGCATGGATATGTTATTTATCCCCAGAGCTGAAAAGTTAGCTAGTGAAACTTGTAGAATATCAGCAGAATTTCTCGCTGCAGATGCCCGACGTTGGGTTTTGCTGTCTGAATAATTAGAAGAAATAGGGAATGCTGGCCTTTATAGCTGATAACAGCCAGAATCAAAACTTAATGTCAGCCAATCCTGGACTTCTGAAGGTTGTTGATTTCCTCCGGCGGTCTGGCTGGGCCGCCATGACATAAGCTCCGGTCCTTCCTCCAGGTCCATCGCAGGTGGGCACACACCAAGGGTTCCTGCCATAGTCCTCGTGGCCACTTGCCCATTCCGGTACACTGGAGGGGTACGCAGAATTACCCGGGCGGCTAGCAGAGCCACCCCATGGTATTAGGTCATCCAGGTTGGGGAAATTGCAGCATCCCCACACTTGTCATTCAACAAGAGGACTCCGGCTTCTCCTGACTTCTCTCTGACTTCTACTACGGCTGTGGTACTTCCTTGACTTCTCAGTCCTACTGGTCATGCCGTTGGTTCATACTTTGCAGGGCACAAGCTGGGAAGTCAACACGTAGTTGTGGAACTGATGAGGTCTGATCACCCTGCGACCACGGGTCGTCATTGCATGCCTAGGGGCTGCCTCACCCTCGGCCACTTCCTCGTGCGCATCTTCGAGCTCGCTATCCGGAGTCCCTCGCGGCTCCAACTCGAAGTCAGCCTGCCAAGCTGACAGTCGGTTCTGCCGTCTCAGGGCCTTTCCACTGTTTTCCCTCGCATCTTCATGGATGTCGGCCAAGTGGTCGCAAAGGTCCCTGACCCATGGCACTGGCTCTGTTTTCTCATCTGGAGGGGGCCCAACAGTCAGGTGAGCTGGTAAGGTCACCTCCCAGCCAAAGGTCATCATATTAGGCGTATACCCATTTGTATCGTGTGCTGCTGCTGCACGGCAAGCCATCAGTGTCCGTGGAATCTGTGCGTCCCAATCATCTGGGTGGCGGGTTGCACTGGCATGAAGCAAATGGCTCAAGGTCCTGTTGAACCTTTCCACTTGGCTGTTAGACTGTTTTCTTCATACCGAGGATCCGGCACATACCCTCAAACACTGTCTCAAAGTTCCGCCCCTTATCCAAGTGTATCAGGGAGGGGACACCGAACTGGCAGACTTACAAGTCGATAACAGCCTGGGCCACCATCTTTGCTTCCTGATCTGGAAGCGCGGCAGCCTCCACCCACTTTGTGAAATAATCACAGATGAATACTATGCGCAAATTTCCTCTCGCTGTCAGGGAAAGGGAGCCATCAGGTCTACAGCAATATGCTCTCCCGGGCATTCCGTCATCATCGTGCAGTGCTGTCCTGTAGGGTTCTTCCCGACCTGCTTCCTCCGCCTACAAGTGTCGCAGCTTTGACACCACTGTCGAATATCTCGCTGCAGGCCAATCCAGGTATACACTTGCCGCACCTTCTTTAGAGTCTTGAAACACCAAGGTGTCCTCCAGTCTGACTGTCGGGACACTCCTTGAGTATCCTCTTGTGGAGGGCCTACCAGTAACTTGGCCTTCTCCCAGACTACCAGTAACTTGGCCTTCTCCCAGCTCCACACATACCAACGCCGCACCAGGAGGCCTCCTTCCATGGCCACGTTGTTGTTCGCTCCTCTCTGGGCTCTCGTTACGCTGCTGTGTTGACAGACTAGATCACACCGAGGTCTGGTCCCAGCTTTCACCCACTTAGTCATCGGCAGTAGCTCAGGGTCTGCAGCTTGGGCCGCGGCAAAGTCATCATTGGGGGGAGTTAAGGTCACAACTCTCGGGTAGACCTTCTCCCTTGTGTCGTCGCCTTGACTTCAGCTTGGACTTGTGCAACTTCGTTTGGTTTGGCGGGGCGAAGCGTCTCCCAAGGCATCACGTTGGTAGGTGAAACTTGCCTCCCCTGGCTTCATATTCAGACTGGAGAGAACCTATTGTGCTGACCCCCGTAGGCCAAGTACTGCCTGTTTTCTTGTGGCATCCACCTGCGCACTGTTCAAAGTGTAACAGGTGATCTCTCCACGGCTGGTCGATGGTCGCTTGCATCGTCTGCATCTGTGCCTGTCGGTTGGAAGTAAGGGAACACAATTTGATCGGTGCTCATTATTAGGAGCTTTTAATTTGATCAGTGAATTTGTCTATGCTATCGCTATGCCCTTTTGATTGGTTAGTGTCCAAATTTGATCAGTTATTTCTGATCACTGACCCTTATTTCCGTCCCTGTAGAATAATTTTGACTCTAAGCGTGCTACATTTATTGTAGCATGCTCGGATTGTCCATTCCCCACGAACGGAGACGTTTCACCCGCTATGAAAGATCATCTCTTACAGCGAAATTAGTTCTCAGTCCCCAAACTAGAACAGATTTCCATTCTAGAACCCGTAGAGAATATCCCACGTTTCTGTTACTTTTTATCCTGCTCTGGTAAGAGAGCTATAAAGGGAACTAAATTCTCGCTACGCTGGCCTGCGTCTCATTACACGGTACATGCACGGGGTTTTCCAATTCTTTAGCAGAATTATGGTGCATAGTCAAGCTATGCTCTACAAACGCTCATCTGTTATATGAAGACCAATATTTGATTAAGATTTTTATTTCTTATAATGCATATAGATAGAAAGTGCGTAGAGTGAGGGGTATATTTTCCGGAGGATGACCCCCGCACCCCCACTTCCTCAGAGGGCAACACCCCCGATTTGTCCTCCCTCCACCCAAGCTGAATTGCTTTCGACGCGCCTGATGAGGGCATATAGCTACAAAAGTCATACTATTCACGAAATGACCCCGTGAAAAAAAGATGAGTTGGAAACCGTTTCAGGATATGGGGACTTATCTTTTACAGAAGTGACATCATGATTGAGGAGACTGCAGAGGAAGGACTGGGGCGCTAACCATGAAAACGCATTCCAGCTGATGAAAAATCTCTTCTCAAGTGCGCCTATTCTATTTTTTTTTTTATGTTAGCAGGGAAGTAACCTTGAGGTGGATGCATCACGTGGCAGTCTAGTCGCGACACTGATGCAAGAGAGTAAACAAGTCGCTTAAAGACGCATCAAAATAACTCTCACATATAAAGCACAATAATGCCCAAATTGAAAAAGATCTGTGTCTTCGTGTTCCAGATACAGACAGAATACGATCTGAAAATCGTATACAAACATGAAAGGGACATACCATCAGTTGACAACCTATCGCATTATTACCTGGTTTCTGAAGAAAAATCCCACTTGTGCTCAGATATAGTTTTGGGAAAATACTTTTGAAAGCACACAGAATTCTCTGTACAAATTCAGCAAGAACAACACTTAATCTCGTCCTATTCATCCTCTCCACTCTCAAGCTGGTTTGATTAAATTGAGGTGGTAGTCCCACGATTATTTTATTCGGCATGTCGAGCTCTCGACTCAACATCGCTTGATTTGTGAAAAACTTTGCATTCTTTCTTGGCAACTGATTATTCTCCTAATACCTTGCATGTTTGGCAAGACGCCTGCCAGCAATGCCTTGTATCAGGCATCTGTGTCTGTGTTCCGGGGTGTGCCAGTATTGGCATAGTACTCGAAGCATTCTTCAAGTTATCCAGTGCTTCCTGGCATTTTCTGTCTGACATTAGACTAGTCTTCTGCGATAAGAGCATGGAGTGGTGCCACCATCTTCGAGAAAGACCCGATGAACTCCGATGTAGGAGACAAGACCTGAAAACCTCCTCACTCCGTTATCTTGATCGGAGTAGACCAATCCCTGATTGCAGCCACTTTACCAGCGTCGGGAAATATACCAGATTTCGAGACGATGTGCCAGAAACATACCCTCGGTTGCCAGTGGTTTGAGGCACAATCCTGCTTTGTACAAGTGTTCAAAGACGACCTCCCATCTTTCCAGGTGTTCTCTAGGTATATTGATCGTATGTCCCAACGCAACTCAGCACATACCTTCACCATTAGCATTTAATGTTCCTAAGGGTTAGTCCACAGAAGACTCCTCGTTGCTAGAAATAATTACAGACCGTTGGTATAGACCTTTCGTCTTTAGTAGCCAGACCCTCCAGACAACCCATCTAAAAGTAAATATTTTCTTGAAGGGAATGTTCATACCATCAAGATATAAGACTTATATGCAATTTTAACCCGGGACCAATTTTCTTTGGTCGTAATGTAGTCCATATTTTCTGGAAAATCTATTAAAATGATCCAAAATAGGCCATATTCCGTTCATTTCCTGGGAAAATCTTGATCAATTTCAATAAGATTTCTCACCAGTGTTTCCCGTCTCGGGTCGAGATATAAGACCTATTCAAAACATGGGGTCGACCATCCAGATTTTTGTCACATGCTTCATATGTAAAATAACCCTATTTCTAAACACCTGAAGAACGTGCAAAAACTGGCCGTCCCGCCATAATGCTAAACTGAGATCCCGAACAGATCCGGTCGCTCTGCGGTATCATAATTTTCCAGGGGTGGGGGCAATAACCCGAAACTATGGACTACATCCTAAGGGCATAACTGTGAACTGATTTAGATCCCAGTTGGTTGTGATTGCTGTCTTCTCTCTTTTCAGTGGTATTCATTTCCACTTGTCAGTAACCACTCGGTAAATTCAAAGTTGAAAACCAAACGGAACCTGATAAGGCATCTAAGGAATCGTCCACTTCACGGAGTGGGTACGCATGGTTCAAGCGTCTAATGCAAACGCACAACTGCTGGTGCGACCCATCTAGGCTGTTGCTTCTAGGGTCTTGCCATGCCAGTATCGATTGAATTAGGCTTTTTAGATTGGTTGATTACAACATATATGTGGGAAGAGGTGCCGACATACTGACAGAGCCACATGACTTCACAGTATAGTCTTCCGGTTAACCTATTCTAAAGCACATTCGTGATATGTGTTGTATCTCAGGTACGCTTTTATTGTTCCTGTTCATGTGGCAACTTGGATGATATGACCACACGGCCCCTAGCACCGGCATAAGCGGTATTAGATACAAATCTAGAGCTAGATTGACTGACTTCTCGTCGGTGGTATCTTCTTGCAAGAGCACTACAGCGTGGATCGGTTGAAGATTACAAGCGTCTGGTCCGTCATTCATAATTCAGCCGTCAATTAGAGAATATTTGCGTCCATAATCCAAAGACCTATTCCATATTCCATATAACAGTATTAGCACGGAATTCAAAAAGATAATCATAGTATACATAAACAGAATTCCTGGTCATTTGATCACAGCCACGGCTGCCTCGCGTTGACCCAAATCTGGTCGTGGGCAAGTGTTCTCGGTCGGTCGGAGGTAACGTCTTCCAGAGTTCGCAAACTCAGTTTTATGTCAATTGGGACACGATATCTCAAGAAAGATTATATCATTTTAACTTCATACCACATATACAGACGATGATGGGTAAGAACCCTATTAAAATCATACGAACTTAACCTATTTTATCAAGATCAAATTCTAGTATTTCCAGTATTTTTTGAAGGGTCTTCAAACAGATATTACATATGCAACTAGAGATTGACTAAAAGCCAATCTCAGTGGACTGACCATGACCTAGTTTTTCATATGACATGAGCATATATAGCTGGCGATGGCCAAGAAGTCTATTGAAGGTGACTGACGTTGACCTAGTTAAACCAGGTCAGATTCTATTTATTGCGATATTTCATGAAGGATTATACATTGTCCAAATTTATACCACATATGCAGTATGCAACTGGCGATGGCCCATAAGTCCATTGAATATGACTGACCTTGACCTATTTTCTATACGTCAAATTCTCTACGTTATGTCAAAGATCTCCGAATTCATGTTCCACATGCAATTAAGTGAGAATAGACAAGAAAAACTTTGAAGATGACAGGCCTTGATATATATATATATATTTTTTTCAATATGGAATTAAGTTATGATATTGTAGTAGAGCTTTTTTGGAATAACTGAAGGGTATTGGGGCCAAATGGTCTATTTTTCTTTTTAACTTGCGACAGAAGGGGTTGTCTTCGTACAAGAAGGTTGTCCAGCTGATCTTTGTTGTTAGGGCAAACTACCCATGATACCTACCATGTGCCTACTTCAGCACATAGCAAGCAAGCGTCAGATCCGACATTCAAGGGCCCTCGGTGGCCGAGTGGTCTAAGGCTTCGCTGGTGACCGCTAGCCTCTCACCGCTGAACCGGCACGGGTTCGCGCCCAGCTTGTCCAAGAACGACGGACCAGACGCTTGTATGTATGAAAGTTTGTCAGTTACTTGCCGACGGACGGTGGTTCTCTCCGGGTACTCCGGCTTACTCCACCAACCAAACTGACTGTCACCATATGAGCGAAACAACGTTGATTGTGACATTAAGCCAATTCCACCCCCTCCGACATTCAATATTCAGCCGTCGTCCTTAAGAGACTTTTTCCGTGTCAATCGAAATACATATTTCGCATGACAGCACCGATTCCTGATGTGTAAGAAATAAAAATAATAACAGCACAATATGGTTTTCTGCATGAGAGAAGCAGTCAACAGCTGTCAATGATGTCCGCAAAACCTGATGATGTTCTATACATAAAATCCCAATCACACTCATCATTATTCTTCATCCAAATGAATGTCAACCCGTTTCCATAGTATGTATCTCGGTCACTCTTTGATTGTGACTTCAGTTGAACAGCATGGAGATATAAAACACATGCTATTCAAATGGTCGCTTGCTCCGGGATAAGCGGAATTAGGCACAGGTAGCGCCAGAGAGATCTTGTACGCTACGATCATATATTGCCATTGTACGATAATTTATCCTATAATTTGAGAAACTTTGAATGTAGGCGTTTGGTGGTATTGCTCTGTGTGACAAGTTTCTGCATTAATAATCTGCAGTGTCGATTAAAATTATGACGCTCTACAATGCTACCAGGCGAGATATGTTTTCGCCGCATATATGTCATTCTGGAAATTTGTTATCCAGAAATGGGTAGTTGACTATGTCAAAATGCTAATCGTTTCTCTAGTCGTAGAGTCGACGTGAGAGAAAGCCCTTATAATTCTTGTAAATTACAAGCGTCTAGTCCGTCATTCATAATCCAACCGTCGTCCATTAGAGAATATCCGCGTCCATAATCCAAAGACCTATTCCATTTTCCACATAACAGTATTAGCACCAAATTCAAAAAGACAATCATAGTATACATAAACATAGGCTTCCACCTGGGCGATCAATGATTCTTTCATATGCTGTGAATGGGGTAAATATCGTCGTTAACACGGGGATAATCCAGAGCTAGGAGATCGTTTATATAGTCTTTGGTGAATGAGAAAAGACGGGATTTGAAATGGTTATCTTTTGATAATTTCTGTATTTTGGCGTATTAATACGCAGGTATAGCATGGCCTTGACTTGACGCTTAACTGTTTCTTTGGGTATAAGCTGTTCTCAGAATGCCTGCTACACCTCGGACATAGAAGGTTTCTCTGCTCTATGGTCCTGGGGTTTTGGGCACGCACCTGACTCTATGACTTCATTTTACGCATTTGGTCTAGCTGACGTCTACTTCTGAGTATCGACTCAAATACCTCTTCCATGGTCGAACTGGAGCAAGCCGCTGTACCTCCGCCAAACAGCCCAGCAGCAGAATTCTGTCATATACAGGTGATATTTATAGAAAAATTTGACGTCTGACGACTAAAATGCAACCATCTGCACCTCACATTCAGACGTAGCCTTGGTATCTCAGCCGCGCCTTTATGCCAGATGTTCATGTGGAATCTACGAAGTAACAACACGGCCCCCAGCACCGGATTAAGCGGAATTAGATACGGCAAGTGGTCCGCTGGTTGCCGGAATTCTCGCCTAGTAGCATTTGCTAGATCCTGTGTTAAATGTGACGATTTTAATCAACGTCACAAAACATTGTTGCAGAAACTTCTAAAACAGGGCTATATCACCAAGCGCCTCCACTCAAAGTTTCTCAAATTTGGCGATACATATCGCATGCTGATAGCAAAATACGAACGTAGCGTGCAAGATCTATGGCGCTACATTTCGTAACTTGTGTCCAATTCCACTTAACCCGGGGCTAGGGGCCGCATGAACCCATGTGCTTCAAGATCCTCATGGTGACTGAGATACATCATTCTCTAGATGACGACTTTACAACTATTATTATGGATTAAGAATACTGATCAGCGATACGGATTTTATATTTTTGGAACCTCATGATGTCTTGTCGGCATCATTGAAAACTGTTGACCGCTTCTCTCTTGCAGGTAACTAACCTATGTTTATGTATACTATGATTGTCTTTTTGAATTTGGTGCTAATACTGTTATATGAAATATGGAATAAGTCTTTGGGTTGTAGACGCGGAGATTGTTTAATGAACGACGGCTGAATTATGAATGACGGACGAGACGCTTGTAATTCTGCTTTGTCGACTTTGTCCCAGACGATTCGGGGGAAGAATTTTTGCGGAATTACATCAGATTTTGGGGCATTGGTCGCATTGAGTGTAGCAGATACGTGAAGAGTTGTGCCAGTAGGATGGTGGTCAGAACTGTAAATAAAAATCTTATCGAAACGTTTGACGAGACCTAGAAGATGCTTGGAGTCCTCAGGGAAGTTTAAGTAGTCGATGGTAGAATGATCCCTCCCATTTGTACGCTCAAAAGTAGGGCCGGAGGTTTGATAAGCGAGCCCCAACTCATCTAGAAACAAAAGCAGATCTGTTTTTCTCTTGGAGACACAATCTGTTGTTAGCTCACAGTTGAAATCGCCTGCCAGCAAGATGCTGTGTGACGGGCTGTATTTGATGACCAGTTCATATAACTCGTCAAGGACATCCTGGTAGGCAATCGAAGGCTGCACTCCCGCGTGTTGGCATGTATGCTGAGACTAACAGAACAGGAAGTGGAGATGTGGAGATATGGCTTGAATTCTGCAACTTCAATCCGGGATAGGTACCACATGATGGTCCAGTGCCTTTTTCCATAAGATTGCTACTCCGCCATAGCATCTTGCTTTTTGTGTTGAGGGTATAGGATCACTGTCGTCGACGGACTTTAGTTCCGCTAAAAATTGAGAGTGAAATTCATTAAGGATATCATGCTGGAAACTAAACAGCCAATGTTCCTGAAGACAAACGAAGTCAGCCTTTCTCAGAATGACATGAACAGCTTCGCTGTTGGTAATGATGTTTTTACAGTTGAAAAATGCTATATTTAAAACCTGGGCAAAGATGTCGACAATTCGGAAGACTGTGTGGTGACTGGACTTGCTGTTGCTACGTTGGTGGGTTTTGCTGAAGGCGCAGATCTCTTCTGAATGGAATTACAAGCGTCTAGTCCGTCATTCATAATCCAGCCGTCGTCCATTAGAGAATATCCGCGTCCATAATCCAAAGACCTATTCCATATTCCATATAACAGTATTAGCACCAAATTCAAAAAGACAATCGTAGTATACATAAACATAGGCTTGTTTCCTGCAAGAGAGAAGCGGTCAACAGTTTTCAATGATGCCGGCAAGACATCATGATGTTCCAAAATATAAAATCCGTATCGCTGATCAGTATTCTTAATCCATAATATTCGTTGTAAAGTCGTCATCTAAAGAATGATGTATCTCAGTCACGCTTTGATTGTAACTGTTCATATGAGTACCATGAGGATCTTGAAGTACATGGGTTCATACGGCCCCTAGCCCGGGTTAAGCGGAATTAGACACAAGTTACGAAACGTAGCGCCATAGATCTTGCACGCTACGTTCGTATTTTGCTATCAGCATGCGATATGTATCGCCAAATTTGAGAAACTTTGAGTGGAGGCGCTTGGTGGAATAGCCCTGTTTCATAAGTTTCTGCAACAATGTTTTGTGACGTTGATTAAAATCATCACATTTAACACAGGATCTAGCAAATGCTACTAAGCGAGATATGTATATGCCATATGCAGGTCCCCCTGGAATATTACTATCCAGAAAGGGATAGTTTACGATGTCGAAATTGTAATCATCTCTTTTGTCATAAAGTCGACGAGAGAGAATGCCCCCTTCATTTTTATAGAGATAGAGATCTAAATAAGATGTGCCTGTAGGGCTATCTGTAGTTTCCTTCAAATCCAGTGAAGGTGAATATATATCCTTCACTGCGTCATTTATATAGCGATTATCCACAGCGAGAAGATCGTCTATATAGCGTTTGGTGAATGAGAAGGAACGGGCTTTGAATGGATCAGTTTTTGAAAGCGCCTGCATATAGTCATATTCATAAGAGAACAGATACAAGTCAGCCAATTAGCACAATTAGTACCCATTGGAATACCTATATGCTGCTGATATATTGTGTTGCCAAATTTCACATAGATATTTTTAATGAGAAATTCAAGCAACTCTATAAACAAAGAAACATCCCATGAATGATATCTCTTGTATGTAGTCGAGCTAAAGAATGCTTTATGGCTTCCGACATTAATATATCTACGATCAGTTTTGTTGAACACAGATACTATTAATGAACTTGTACGGTCAATAAGGTCCTGATGAGGGATTGTAGTATAGAGAGTCGAGAAATCCCATGTGGATACATGTCTGTACGGTATGTGACCTTTAGCATCAAGTTCTTCCGTAAGACATTTTGAGTTTTTCAATATCCACATACATTCAACGCCAGAGCTCTTAGAAATAGTGGCGCAATATCTTTCCCAAAATGCTTTTACCTCCTGAAGGGCCCTCGT
>JAVTVY010003898.1:0-39280 GCA_036873755.1 Hanleya hanleyi | reverse complement strand
GTTTGCAACTTTAATAGCAAAGACATTGTCACATCAGTGATATAAGGTTTTCCCAAACAAGAAAGACATAGCAAACAGACTTGTACATGTCTGGCTGGATTCGAGACATATTTATATCAGTCTAGCTTGATGCGATGAATCTACCAACAGCATGACATCAACTGAGTTAACCGACATAGACAATAGACTCGTTTATAATATACTGATCGGTTCAATAATCACTGAATGAGATTGTAAATTTCGTCTAGACTCCATGAGGGTTTTGTTTGATCACTTAGGTATAGGATCGATATGGCACGCCAATCAGCCTTAAAAATTGAAGACTGTGATAGTTTATCGAAATATGTAATATGGAAATATTTCTGACCGCAATGGTCTCATGTTGGATAGAATTTTACCAGCGCCTATGATATTAATTGATTCAAAGGATACATTGGAATCGATCCACCACTAACTATATTTATTTGGAGCAAAGCATTATAGGTAAATAAAAAATAATTGGCATGTACATCGACGTCAACATCTAGCTTATTATCCTTTTGACAATATATTTCTTTGTTCATACTCTCTAAAATAATTAGATTGAAATTCAATCTATCAGATTGAAATTAGTGACCAATCTATTATTGGACTGAAAATATTCAATCTATTAAGATTGAAAACGGTAAAATGAATCTGTTGTAGACAGAAAATTCAATCTACTAGATTGAAATTTTCAATCTAATAGATGAAATATTCAATCGAATAGATTGGTCACTAATTCCAACCTGATAGATTGAATTTTCAATCTAATTATTTTAGAGAGTAAATGACTTCAAACAATCGTTTCTGACATTGTTATCACGTTACCAAGATGATTTATCCACCGCAAAATACCTTCTGCCCCAAGATAGAACAGACATCTGACATCAGTGTCGAAGATAGACTATTATATAAACATATCTAAAGAAGCAATCTCTTCTCTCTTGACCTAGGTTGGTTTAAAACATACAGTTACCCCCTCCTCCTAGACCGACCTCAAATGCTCGGATAAGATGAAGTTCAACGTCAATTCACCAAATTCAGTGATCCATGAATTTGTTTAATGAAGTGAACAAATGTTGAATTGAGGTTATTGAGAAATGAGACTTTACCAATTAAACGCAACATATATAGGCGGAAAGGCTGTCGCAGCTCGGAACTATCAATGTTAGCTAATGCATGGGTTCCCACGGAAGTTTCGAAGGAATGGCCCCTGTCTAAATTCATAATAAGAAAGACCGCCTGATTTGAATACCTAAACAATTTTCTTCACTTTTTTAGTTGGTCATATCTATAGTACCATCCATGTTGGGAATTGTTAGTCTTTCAAACGGGTATATGCGAAATCGCCAAATTAGCCGCCAGAGCTGCCGGGCCCAGGGAGTAACTTATTAATTCGGTTTCGCACTTTGTCTGGGCGTTAAAAGCATAGCTCATTTACGTGTAGAACATTTGACCAAAACGCTGGTTTTCTTCACCTTGCCGGAACAGGAAACACGAGACGATCTATTTTATGGAAATCCGTCTTGTGAATATTTCTGAAAAGTGGGCTGAATATGACCATATTTTTTAACTTCTCAAGCAGGTTTCCAGGAAAGTTGCAATTTAAAGGGCATTGTTCAGGGTTTGATATTTGATTACCGTATACTTAAGTGTCTTGTACCTTGAAGTCAGGAAAAAGCATTATATAAAAAAATACAGAAATACAGGTTTGGGTTCAAGACTTTACGACTATTTGTGGAACAAGAACGTATCCCATTATTTATTTTCAACAGGACAGAAGAGCCAAAAGTGCATGAAAACGAGTTCCGGCGAAGTAATTTGATGGTTATACAGATTCAAACTGTGCACGTTTTTGTGTACGAGACTTAGAAACGCATGAAGTTTGGGCTCGCTATATTGTATTAACGACATTACAACGGGGAAAACTAAAGCGGCATATAACTTTCTATTCTCACGAGTGTTTTATTTAACATAGACAAACTTAACATATATACAGGCCAATGTGGTGATATAATTAACAAGTGTTACCAGCTAGTGTTGTTATTCAATATGATAAAATATTAAAATATAGAGCAGCACAAGTAAATGTAGTTGTATAATGAAATGATAAATATTGAATTAAACATTCACCTACACTTATACAATAATCTGCATGTGGAAACATTAACGAAGTTTACTGAAACAAAATAGCACGAATGTAGATAATATGGCACTGAGATGCTAACGATATTATATATATATCAATAATGTGTAGCCTGGGCGAACAGGTGAAATGGCTTTATCGCTTCCGCCTTGGTGGTTTGGTTGGAGCTACAGCTATTTTTCCATCTTGGTCATCACAATTGCGCACTAGAGGCTGTGTTGTAAAGGCGTTAGTGAAAATGTCGTTAGATATTACACACAACGGCCGTATTTCGAGTTCGAGTCTGGACACCGGTATCTCTTGGAATTTGATTCGATGAACGAAAAGTTTGATAGTCCTTCTCAGAAACTGGCTCCCCTTCTTTCGGCAATACTGTCTGCTCCATCGTAAAGCTGCATCCCACTTGGCTTCCTCTGTCGCTTTCAGAGTTTCTAGTGACAAGATTTCAACTGCTGCTCGTCTTGACAGAATGTCGAATTCGGCATGATATAGAACATCTTCGGCATTCTTAGAAATGAAATCCAAGATCTCTTGGTGCAGACTTATGGTCAGATCGAACTGGATATAGGATTCAATTGAGATTAAAAGCTGAAAAACAGATTTCATGTTGATAAACCTCTGAGCATAAGTATAACAGAAGGAGCAAAGTTCTGTAAGCCCAAACATATCGGCAGCATTCATTACCCCAACCACTGAGCCGATGTTGACTTTGATGCTGCCGCAGTGAAGATATTGGATAATGCTATGGAAAACACCGACGTCAAAGTCTCTGATTGGAATGTCTAACTTTTCTGAGTTAGTTGCTGGTATAGGTTTCTCTGACTTCCAGCCTAGTGTCGTTTTCACATGGATTAGCTTTGATAACATATTTCGCCTCTTTGGCTCTTTCTGTGTTTGGGGATGCTGCTGGGAAATAAGCATCTGGTAGAACACCTTACTTCTGGCTGCAACAATCGCCTTCACTGCATAGACTGGATCTCTCTTCTCGCCGACAAGAAACGTGACGTCACACAGGTCGGGGTTCTCGGAGATAAAGCGCAAGTCCTCACAGATGTCTTCTGCGGAAATAACTGCCATTCACTTCACCGTTTTCTTCGCAATTGTCACATTCAAATGGGTACATGCCAGCACTTTGAATACTTGGCGTTGCAGTCTTGATATCACTAGAATGTGATTTTCCGCACGTCTCATCATCAGGCCCAACAGGTGTACAAAGGCCGTCATAAGGATCGACGTGGAACGTCATCTGTTCAAATGGAGTTTTCATTCTGCGTTTGTGTGTCGTCTTTGATCTATAAGAAAATCAAGCTGACCTTGTCGAGATTTTCTCCTTCGATGAGGGTGGAACGAGGAATGGACATATTTCACAAGGGTATCCTTATATACAGCTCTTTGAGTGGTGACATTGGTGACAGTCACCAAACCAGCATCATGTCTTCCGTAAACCTCATTGTCGACTTTCTGTTGCCAGTCTCTTTTACTAAATACGTCTACTGTGTTCAGGGGGTAATTTAAAAAGTAGTCACCAGTGTCATCCATTCGATATTTCAATACTACATTGTCTAGATTGGCCATCAGAATTAACACCGATGGCGACTCTCCTCATTGTAGTTATGGACGACTTGACGACGTTCTCGGATTGATCAAATCAGGGGTTAATCTCTATCTTCATTTATAATGAAGGGATTAATTTCTAATGTCACTGTTAAATTATTCTGCCTGTCTCTCTTCTTATCATCTGTCATCATCGAATTCCAAAAGGTTTATCAACACTATTAAATCATTAATTATTACTGGCGTGTGACTTTTTCTGATCAGTAATTATAAATGGAAGGAAAGGGTATGTCATTTGAGAACAAGACACACATACCTTGGCACGATATAATTTTTATCTTCATATTGTTATTAGATGTACATTGTATAATCGTTTCAAAGAAAGAAATAAAAAATAAGTTACTTGATTCCATTTCAAATTTACGCAACACAAACTCGGATTTTATACGGGACAAACTAGTTTTCACAGATATGTATTCACAAAGATAACATTTTATATAGATAATATATAGAAGATAAATAATTACATATTTAAATGATCTCAATAGTTTGCAACTTTAATAGCAAAGACATTGTCACATCAGTGATATAAGGTTTTCCCAAACAAGAAAGACATAGCAAACAGACTTGTACATGTCTGGCTGGATTCGAGACATATTTATATCAGTCTAGCTTGATGCGATGAATCTACCAACAGCATGACATCAACTGAGTTAACCGACATAGACAATAGACTCGTTTATAATATACTGATCGGTTCAATAATCACTGAATGAGATTGTAAATTTCGTCTAGACTCCATGAGGGTTTTGTTTGATCACTTAGGTATAGGATCGATATGGCACGCCAATCAGCCTTAAAAATTGAAGACTGTGATAGTTTATCGAAATATGTAATATGGAAATACTTTTGACCGCAATGGTCTCATGTTGGATAGAATTTTACCAGCGCCTATGATATTAATTGATTCAAAGGATACATTGGAATCGATCCACCACTAACTATATTTATTTGGAGCAAAGCATTATAGGTAAATAAAAAATAATTGGCATGTACATCGACGTCAACATCTAGCTTTTATCCTTTTGACAATATATTTCTTTGTTCATAAATGACTTCAAACAATCGTTTCTGACATTGTTATCACGTTACCAAGATGATTTATCCACCGCAAAATACCTTCTGCCCCAAAGATAGAACAGACATCTGACATCAGTGTCGAAGATAGACTATTATATAAACCACGTCTAAAGAAGCAATCTCTTCTCTCTGGACCTAGGTTAATTTAAAAGACACAGTTACTCCCTCCTCCTAGACCGACCTCAAATGCTCGGATAAGATGAAGTTCAACGTCAATTCACCAAATTCAGTGATCCATGAATTTGTTTAATGAAGTGAACAAATGTTGAATTGAGGTTATGGAGAAATGAGATTTTACCAATTGAACGCAACATATATAGGCGGAAAGGCTGTCGCAGCTCGGAACTATCAATGTTAGCTAATGCATGGGTTCCCACGGAAGTTTCGAAGGAATGTCCCCTGTCTAAATTCATAATAAGAAAGACCGCCTGATTTGAATACCTAAACAATTTTCTTCACTTTTTTAGTTGGTCATATCTATAGTACCATCCATGTTGGGAATTGTTAGTCTTTCAAACGGGTATATGCGAAATCGCCAAATTAGCCGCCAGAGCTGCCGGGCCCAGGGAGTAACTTATTAATTCGGTTTCGCACTTTGTCTGGGCGTTAAAAGCATAGCTCATTTACGTGTAGAACATTTGACCAAAACGCTGGTTTTCTTCACCTTGCCGGAACAGGAAACACGAGACGATCTATTTTATGGAAATCCGTCTTGTGAATATTTCTGAAAAGTGGGCTGAATTTGACCATATTTTTTAACTTCTCAAGCAGGTTTCCAGGAAAGTTGCAATTTAAAGGGCATTGTTCAGGGTTTGATATTTGATTACCGTATACTTAAGTGTCTTGTACCTTGAAGTCAGGAAAAAGCATTATATAAAAAAATACAGAAATACAGGTTTGGGTTCAAGACTTTACGACTATTTGTGGAACAAGAACGTATCCCATTATTTATTTTCAACAGGACAGAAGAGCCAAAAGTGCATGAAAACGAGTTCCGGCGAAGTAATTTGATGGTTATACAGATTCAAACTGTGCACGTTTTTGTGTACGAGACTTAGAAACGCATGAAGTTTGGGCTCGCTATATTGTATTAACGACATTACAACGGGGAAAACTAAAGCGGCATATAACTTTCTATTCTCACGAGTGTTTTATTTAACATAGACAAACTTAACATATATACAGGCCAATGTGGTGATATAATTAACAAGTGTTACCAGCTAGTGTTGTTATTCAATATGATAAAATATTAAAATATAGAGCAGCACAAGTAAATGTAGTTGTATAATGAAATGATAAATATTGAATTAAACATTCACCTACACTTATACAATAATCTGCATGTGGAAACATTAACGAAGTTTACTGAAACAAAATAGCACGAATGTAGATAATATGGCACTGAGATGCTAACGATATTATATATATATCAATAATGTGTAGCCTGGGCGAACAGGTGAAATGGCTTTATCGCTTCCGCCTTGGTGGTTTGGTTGGAGCTACAGCTATTTTTCCATCTTGGTCATCACAATTGCGCACTAGAGGCTGTGTTGTAAAGGCGTTAGTGAAAATGTCGTTAGATATTACACACAACGGCCGTATTTCGAGTTCGAGTCTGGACACCGGTATCTCTTGGAATTTGATTCGATGAACGAAAAGTTTGATAGTCCTTCTCAGAAACTGGCTCCCCTTCTTTCGGCAATACTGTCTGCTCCATCGTAAAGCTGCATCCCACTTGGCTTCCTCTGTCGCTTTCAGAGTTTCTAGTGACAAGATTTCAACTGCTGCTCGTCTTGACAGAATGTCGAATTCGGCATGATATAGAACATCTTCGGCATTCTTAGAAATGAAATCCAAGATCTCTTGGTGCAGACTTATGGTCAGATCGAACTGGATATAGGATTCAATTGAGATTAAAAGCTGAAAAACAGATTTCATGTTGATAAACCTCTGAGCATAAGTATAACAGAAGGAGCAAAGTTCTGTAAGCCCAAACATATCGGCAGCATTCATTACCCCAACCACTGAGCCGATGTTGACTTTGATGCTGCCGCAGTGAAGATATTGGATAATGCTATGGAAAACACCGACGTCAAAGTCTCTGATTGGAATCTCTAACTTTTCTGAGTTAGTTGCTGGTATAGGTTTCTCTGACTTCCAGCCTAGTGTCGTTTTCACATGGATTAGCTTTGATAACATATTTCGCCTCTTTGGCTCTTTCTGTGTTTGGGGATGCTGCTGGGAAATAAGCATCTGGTAGAACACCTTACTTCTGGCTGCAACAATCGCCTTCACTGCATAGACTGGATCTCTCTTCTCGCCGACAAGAAACGTGACGTCACACAGGTCGGGGTTCTCGGAGATAAAGCGCAAGTCCTCACAGATGTCTTCTGCGGAAATAACTGCCACTTCACCGTTTTCTTCGCAATTGTCACATTCAAATGGGTACATGCCAGCACTTTGAATACTTGGCGTTGCAGTCTTGATATCACTAGAATGTGATTTTCCGCACGTCTCATCACCAGGCCCAACAGGTGTACAAAGGCCGTCATAAGGATCGACGTGGAACGTCATCTGTTCAAATGGAGTTTTCATTCTGCGTTTGTGTGTCGTCTTTGATCTATAAGAAAATCAAGCTGACCTTGTCGAGATTTTCTCCTTCGATGAGGGTGGAACGAGGAATGGACATATTTCACAAGGGTATCCTTATATACAGCTCTTTGAGTGGTGACATTGGTGACAGTCACCAAACCAGCATCATGTCTTCCGTAAACCTCATTGTCGACTTTCTGTTGCCAGTCTCTTTTACTAAATACGTCTACTGTGTTCAGGGGGTAATTTAAAAAGTAGTCACCAGTGTCATCCATTCGATATTTCAATACTACATTGTCTAGATTGGCCATCAGAATTAACACCGATGGCGACTCTCCTCATTGTAGTTATGGACGACTTGACGACGTTCTCGGATTGATCAAATCAGGGGTTAATCTCTATCTTCATTTATAATGAAGGGATTAATTTCTAATGTCACTGTTAAATTATTCTGCCTGTCTCTCTTCTTATCATCTGTCATCATCGAATTCCAAAAGGTTTATCAACACTATTAAATCATTAATTATTACTGGCGTGTGACTTTTTCTGATCAGTAATTATAAATGGAAGGAAAGGGTATGTCATTTGAGAACAAGACACACATACCTTGGCACGATATAATTTTTATCTTCATATTGTTATTAGATGTACATTGTATAATCGTTTCAAAGAAAGAAATAAAAAATAAGTTACTTGATTCCATTTCAAATTTACGCAACACAAACTCGGATTTTATACGGGACAAACTAGTTTTCACAGATATGTATTCACAAAGATAACATTTTATATAGATAATATATAGAAGATAAATAATTACATATTTAAATGATCTCAATAGTTTGCAACTTTAATAGCAAAGACATTGTCACATCAGTGATATAAGGTTTTCCCAAACAAGAAAGACATAGCAAACAGACTTGTACATGTCTGGCTGGATTCGAGACATATTTATATCAGTCTAGCTTGATGCGATGAATCTACCAACAGCATGACATCAACTGAGTTAACCGACATAGACAATAGACTCGTTTATAATATACTGATCGGTTCAATAATCACTGAATGAGATTGTAAATTTCGTCTAGACTCCATGAGGGTTTTGTTTGATCACTTAGGTATAGGATCGATATGGCACGCCAATCAGCCTTAAAAATTGAAGACTGTGATAGTTTATCGAAATATGTAATATGGAAATACTTCTGACCGCAATGGGCTCATGTTGGATAGAATTTTACCAGCGCCTATGATATTAATTGATTCAAAGGATACATTGGAATCGATCCACCACTAACTATATTTATTTGGAGCAAAGCATTATAGGTAAATAAAAAATAATTGGCATGTACATCGACGTCAACATCTAGCTTATTATCCTTTTGACAATATATTTCTTTGTTCATAAATGACTTCAAACAATCGTTTCTGACATTGTTATCACGTTACCAAGATGATTTATCCACCGCAAAATACCTTCTGCCCCAAAGATAAGAACAGACATCTGACATCAGTGTCGAAGATAGACTATTATATAAACCATGTCTAAAGAAGCAATCTCTTCTCTCTGGACCTAGGTTAATTTAAAAGACACAGTTACTCCCTCCTCCTAGACCGACCTCAAATGCTCGGATAAGATGAAGTTCAACGTCAATTCACCAAATTCAGTGATCCATGAATTTGTTTAATGAAGTGAACAAATGTTGAATTGAGGTTATTGAGAAATGAGACTTTACCAATTAAACGCAACATATATAGGCGGAAAGGCTGTCGCAGCTCGGAACTATCAATGTTAGCTAATGCATGGGTTCCCACGGAAGTTTCGAAGGAATGGCCCCTGTCTAAGTTCATAATAAAAAAGACCGCCTGATTTGAATACCTAAACAATTTTCTTCACTTTTTTAGTTGGTCATATCTATAGCATCATCCATGTTGGGAATTGTTAGTCTTTCAAACGGGTATATGCGAAATCGCCAAATTAGCCGCCAGAGCTGCCGGGCCCAGGGAGTAACTTATTAATTCGGTTTCGCACTTTGTCTGGGCGTTAAAAACATAGCTCATTTACGTGTAGAACATTTGACCAAAACGCTGGTTTTCTTCACCTTGCCGGAACAGGAAACACGAGACGATCTATTTTATGGAAATCCGTCTTGTGAATATTTCTGAAAAGTGGGCTGAATATGACCATATTTTTTAACTTCTCAAGCAGGTTTCCAGGAAAGTTGCAATTTAAAGGGCATTGTTCAGGGTTTGATATTTGATTACCGTATACTTAAGTGTCTTGTACCTTGAAGTCAGGAAAAAGCATTATATAAAAAAATACAGAAATACAGGTTTGGGTTCAAGACTTTACGACTATTTGTGGAACAAGAACGTATCCCATTATTTATTTTCAACAGGACAGAAGAGCCAAAAGTGGAAAACGAGTTCCGGCGAAGTAATTTGATGGTTATACAGATTCAAACTGTACACGTTTTTGTGTACGAGACTTAGAAACGCATGAAGTTTGGGCTCACTATATTGTATTACCGACATTACAACGGGCAAAACTAAAGCTGCATATAACTTTCTATTCTCACGAGTGTTTTATTTAACATAGACAAACTTAACATATATAAAGGCCAATGTGGTGATATAATAACAAGTGTTACCTGCTAGTGTTGTTATTCAATATGATAAAATATTAAATATAGAGCAGCACAAGTAAATGTAGTTGTATAATGAAATGATAAATATTGAATTAAACATTCACCTACACTTATACAATAATCTGCATGTGGAAACATTAACGAAGTTTACTGAAACAAAATAGCACGAATGTAGATAATATGGCACTGAGATGCTAACGATATTATATATATATCAATAATGTGTAGCCTGGGCGAACAGGTGAAATGGCTTTATCACTTCCGCCTTGGTGGTTTGATTGGAGCTACAGCTATTTTTCCATCTTGGTCATCACAATTGCGCACTAGAGGCTGTGTTGTAAAGGCGTTAGTGAAAATGTCGTTAGATATTACACACAACGGCCGTATTTCGAGTTCGAGTCTGGACACCGGTATCTCTTGGAATTTGATTCGATGAACGAAAAGTTTGATAGTCCTTCTCAGAAACTGGCTCCCCTTCTTTCGGCAATACTGTCTGCTCCATCGTAAAGCTGCATCCCACTTGGCTTCCTCTGTCGCTTTCAGAGTTTCTATTGACAAGATTTCAACTGCTGCTCGTCTTGACAGAATGTCGAATTCGGCATGATATAGAACAACTTCGGCATTCTTAGAAATGAAATCCAAGATCTCTCGGTGCAGACTTATGGTCAGATCGAACTGGATGTAGGATTCAATTGAGATTAAAAGCTGAAAAACAGATTTCATGTTGATAAACCTCTGAGCATAAGTATAACAGAAGGAGCAAAGTTCTGTAAGCCCAAACATATCGGCAGCATTCATTACCCCAACCACTAAGCCGATGTTGACTTTGATGCTGCCGCAGTGAAGATATTGGATAATGCTATGGAAAACACCGACGTCAAAGCTTCTGATTGGAATCTCTAACTTTTCTGAGTTAGTTGCTGGTATAGGTTTCTCTGACTTCCAGCCTAGTGTCGTTTTCACATGGATTAGCTTTGATAACATATTTCGCCTCTTTGGCTCTTTCTGTGTTTGGGGATGCTGCTGGGAAATAAGCATCTGGTAGAACACCTTACTTCTGGCTGCAACAATCGCCTTCACTGCATAGACTGGATCTCTCTTCTCGCCGACAAGAAACGTGACGTCACACAGGTCGGGGTTCTCGGAGATAAAGCGCAAGTCCTCACAGATGTCTTCTGCGGAAATAACTGCCATTCACTTCACCGTTTTCTTCGCAATTGTCACATTCAAATGGGTACATGCCAGCACTTTGAATACTTGGCGTTGCAGTCTTGATATCACTAGAATGTGATTTTCCGCACGTCTCATCATCAGGCCCAACAGGTGTACAAAGGCCGTCATAAGGATCGACGTGGAACGTCATCTGTTCAAATGGAGTTTTCATTCTGCGTTTGTGTGTCGTCTTTGATCTATAAGAAAATCAAGCTGACCTTGTCGAGATTTTCTCCTTCGATGAGGGTGGAACGAGGAATGGACATATTTCACAAGGGTATCCTTATATACAGCTCTTTGAGTGGTGACATTGGTGACAGTCACCAAACCAGCATCATGTCTTCCGTAAACCTCATTGTCGACTTTCTGTTGCCAGTCTCTTTTACTAAATACGTCTACTGTGTTCAGGGGGTAATTTAAAAAGTAGTCACCAGTGTCATCCATTCGATATTTCAATACTACATTGTCTAGATTGGCCATCAGAATTAACACCGATGGCGACTCTCCTCATTGTAGTTATGGACGACTTGACGACGTTCTCGGATTGATCAAATCAGGGGTTAATCTCTATCTTCATTTATAATGAAGGGATTAATTTCTAATGTCACTGTTAAATTATTCTGCCTGTCTCTCTTCTTATCATCTGTCATCATCGAATTCCAAAAGGTTTATCAACACTATTAAATCATTAATTATTACTGGCGTGTGACTTTTTCTGATCAGTAATTATAAATGGAAGGAAAGGGTATGTCATTTGAGAACAAGACACACATACCTTGGCACGATATAATTTTTATCTTCATATTGTTATTAGATGTACATTGTATAATCGTTTCAAAGAAAGAAATAAAAAATAAGTTACTTGATTCCATTTCAAATTTACGCAACACAAACTCGGATTTTATACGGGACAAACTAGTTTTCACAGATATGTATTCACAAAGATAACATTTTATATAGATAATATATAGAAGATAAATAATTACATATTTAAATGATCTCAATAGTTTGCAACTTTAATAGCAAAGACATTGTCACATCAGTGATATAAGGTTTTCCCAAACAAGAAAGACATAGCAAACAGACTTGTACATGTCTGGCTGGATTCGAGACATATTTATATCAGTCTAGCTTGATGCGATGAATCTACCAACAGCATGACATCAACTGAGTTAACCGACATAGACAATAGACTCGTTTATAATATACTGATCGGTTCAATAATCACTGAATGAGATTGTAAATTTCGTCTAGACTCCATGAGGGTTTTGTTTGATCACTTAGGTATAGGATCGATATGGCACGCCAATCAGCCTTAAAAATTGAAGACTGTGATAGTTTATCGAAATATGTAATATGGAAATACTTCTGACCGCAATGGTCTCATGTTGGATAGAATTTTACCAGCGCCTATGATATTAATTGATTCAAAGGATACATTGGAATCGATCCACCACTAACTATATTTATTTGGAGCAAAGCATTATAGGTAAATAAAAAATAATTGGCATGTACATCGACGTCAACATCTAGCTTATTATCCTTTTGACAATATATTTCTTTGTTCATACTCTCTAAAATAATTAGATTGAAATTCAATCTATCAGATTGAAATTAGTGACCAATCTATTATTGGACTGAAAATATTCAATCTATTAAGATTGAAAACGGTAAAATGAATCTGTTGTAGACAGAAAATTCAATCTACTAGATTGAAATTTTCAATCTAATAGATGAAATATTCAATCGAATAGATTGGTCACTAATTCCAACCTGATAGATTGAATTTTCAATCTAATTATTTTAGAGAGTAAATGACTTCAAACAATCGTTTCTGACATTGTTATCACGTTACCAAGATGATTTATCCACCGCAAAATACCTTCTGCCCCAAAGATAGAACAGACATCTGACATCAGTGTCGAAGATAGACTATTATATAAACATATCTAAAGAAGCAATCTCTTCTCTCTTGACCTAGGTTGGTTTAAAACATACAGTTACCCCCTCCTCCTAGACCGACCTCAAATGCTCGGATAAGATGAAGTTCAACGTCAATTCACCAAATTCAGTGATCCATGAATTTGTTTAATGAAGTGAACAAATGTTGAATTGAGGTTATTGAGAAATGAGACTTTACCAATTAAACGCAACATATATAGGCGGAAAGGCTGTCGCAGCTCGGAACTATCAATGTTAGCTAATGCATGGGTTCCCACGGAAGTTTCGAAGGAATGGCCCCTGTCTAAATTCATAATAAGAAAGACCGCCTGATTTGAATACCTAAACAATTTTCTTCACTTTTTGAGTTGGTCATATCTATAGTACCATCCATGTTGGGAATTGTTAGTCTTTCAAACGGGTATATGCGAAATCGCCAAATTAGCCGGCAGAGCTGCCGGGCCCAGGGAGTAACTTATTAATTCGGTTTCACACTTTGTCTGGGCGTTAAAAACATGGCTCATTTACGTGTAGAACATTTGACCAAAACGCTGGTTTTCTTCACCTTGCCGGAACAGGAAACACGAGACGATCTATTTTATGGAAATCCGTCTTGTGAATATTTCTGAAAAGTGGGCTGAATATGACCATATTTTTTAACTTCTCAAGCAGGTTTCCAGGAAAGTTGCAATTTAAAGGGCATTGTTCAGGGTTTGATATTTGATTACCGTACTTAAGTGTCTTGTACCTTGAAGTCAGGAAAAAGCATTATATAAAAAAATACAGAAATACATGCAGGTTTGGGTTCAAGACTTTACGACTATTTGTGGAACAAGAACGTATCCCATTATTTATTTTCAACAGGACAGAAGAGCCAAAAGTGGAAAACGAGTTCCGGCGAAGTAATTTGATGGTTATACAGATTCAAACTGTGCACGTTTTTGTGTACGAGACTTAGAAACGCATGAAGTTTGGGCTCACTATATTGTATTACCGACATTACAACGGGACAAACTAAAGCTGCATATAACTTTCTATTCTCACGAGTGTTTTATTTAACATAGACAAACTTAACATATATACAGGCCAATGTGGTGATATAATTAACAAGTGTTACCAGCTAGTGTTGTTATTCAATATGATAAAATATTAAATATAGAGCAGCACAAGTAAATGTAGTTGTATAATGAAATGATAAATATTGAATTAAACATTCACCTACACTTATACAATAATCTGCATGTGGAAACATTAACGAAGTTTACTGAAACAAAATAGCACGAATGTAGATAATATGGCACTGAGATGCTAACGATATTATATATATATCAATAATGTGTAGCCTGGGCGAACAGGTGAAATGGCTTTATCACTTCCGCCTTGGTGGTTTGATTGGAGCTACAGCTATTTTTCCATCTTGGTCATCACAATTGCGCACTAGAGGCTGTGTTGTAAAGGCGTTAGTGAAAATGTCGTTAGATATTACACACAACGGCCGTATTTCGAGTTCGAGTCTGGACACCGGTATCTCTTGGAAGGCCATCAGAATTAACACCCCTTCTTTCGGCAATACTGTCTGCTCCATCGTAAAGCTGCATCCCACTTGGCTTCCTCTGTCGCTTTCAGAGTTTCTAGTGACAAGATTTCAACTGCTGCTCGTCTTGACAGAATGTCGAATTCGGCATGATATAGAACATCTTCGGCATTCTTAGAAATGAAATCCAAGATCTCTTGGTGCAGACTTATGGTCAGATCGAACTGGATATAGGATTCAATTGAGATTAAAAGCTGAAAAACAGATTTCATGTTGATAAACCTCTGAGCATAAGTATAACAGAAGGAGCAAAGTTCTGTAAGCCCAAACATATCGGCAGCATTCATTACCCCAACCACTGAGCCGATGTTGACTTTGATGCTGCCGCAGTGAAGATACTGGATAATGCTATGGAAAACACCGACGTCAAAGTCTCTGATTGGAATCTCTAACTTTTTTGAGTTAGTTGCTGGTATAGGTTTCTCTGACTTCCAGCCTAGTGTCGTTTTCACATGGATTAGCTTTGATAACATATTTCGCCTCTTTGGCTCTTTCTGTGTTTGGGGATGCTGCTGGGAAATAAGCATCTGGTAGAACACCTTACTTCTGGCTGCAACAATCGCCTTCACTGCATAGACTGGATCTCTCTTCTCGCCGACAAGAAACGTGACGTCACACAGGTCGGGGTTCTCGGAGATAAAGCGCAAGTCCTCACAGATGTCTTCTGCGGAAATAACTGCCATTCACTTCACCGTTTTCTTCGCAATTGTCACATTCAAATGGGTACATGCCAGCACTTTGAATACTTGGCGTTGCAGTCTTGATATCACTAGAATGTGATTTTCCGCACGTCTCATCATCAGGCCCAACAGGTGTACAAAGGCCGTCATAAGGATCGACGTGGAACGTCATCTGTTCAAATGGAGTTTTCATTCTGCGTTTGTGTGTCGTCTTTGATCTATAAGAAAATCAAGCTGACCTTGTCGAGATTTTCTCCTTCGATGAGGGTGGAACGAGGAATGGACATATTTCACAAGGGTATCCTTATATACAGCTCTTTGAGTGGTGACATTGGTGACAGTCACCAAACCAGCATCATGTCTTCCGTAAACCTCATTGTCCACTTTCTGTTGCCAGTCTCTTTTACTAAATACGTCTACTGTGTTCAGGGGGTAATTTAAAAAGTAGTCACGAGTGTCATCCATTCGATATTTCAATACTACATTGTCTAGATTGGCCATCAGAATTAACACCGATGGCGACTCTCCTCATTGTAGTTATGGACGACTTGACGACGTTCTCGGATTGATCAAATCAGGGGTTAATCTCTATCTTCATTTATAATGAAGGGATTAATTTCTAATGTCACTGTTAAATTATTCTGCCTGTCTCTCTTCTTATCATCTGTCATCATCGAATTCCAAAAGGTTTATCAACACTATTAAATCATTAATTATTACTGGCGTGTGACTTTTTCTGATCAGTAATTATAAATGGAAGGAAAGGGTATGTCATTTGAGAACAAGACACACATACCTTGGCACGATATAATTTTTATCTTCATATTGTTATTAGATGTACAGTGTATAATCGTTTCAAAGAAAGAAATAAAAAATAAGTTACTTGATTCCATTTCAAATTTACGCAACACAAACTCGGATTTTATACGGGACAAACTAGTTTTCACAGATATGTATTCACAAAGATAACATTTTATATAGATAATATATAGAAGATAAATAATTACATATTTAAATGATCTCAATAGTTTGCAACTTTAATAGCAAAGACATTGTCACATCAGTGATATAAGGTTTTCCCAAACAAGAAAGACATAGCAAACAGACTTGTACATGTCTGGCTGGATTCGAGACATATTTATATCAGTCTAGCTTGATGCGATGAATCTACCAACAGCATGACATCAACTGAGTTAACCGACATAGACAATAGACTCGTTTATAATATACTGATCGGTTCAATAATCACTGAATGAGATTGTAAATTTCGTCTAGACTCCATGAGGGTTTTGTTTGATCACTTAGGTATAGGATCGATATGGCACGCCAATCAGCCTTAAAAATTGAAGACTGTGATAGTTTATCGAAATATGTAATATGGAAATACTTTTGACCGCAATGGTCTCATGTTGGATAGAATTTTACCAGCGCCTATGTTATTAATTGATTCAAAGGATACATTGGAATCGATCCACCACTAACTATATTTATTTGGAGCAAAGCATTATAGGTAAATAAAAAATAATTGGCATGTACATCGACGTCAACATCTAGCTTATTATCCTTTTGACAATATATTTCTTTGAATTCATAAATGACTTCAAACAATCGTTTCTGACATTGTTATCACGTTACCAAGATGATTTATCCACCGCAAAATACCTTCTGCCCCAAAGATAGAACAGACATCTGACATCAGTGTCGAAGATAGACTATTATATAAACATATCTAAAGAAGCAATCTCTTCTCTCTTGACCTAGGTTGGTTTAAAACATACAGTTACCCCCTCCTCCTAGACCGACCTCAAATGCTCGGATAAGATGAAGTTCAACGTCAATTCACCAAATTCAGTGATCCATGAATTTGTTTAATGAAGTGAACAAATGTTGAATTGAGGTTATTGAGAAATGAGACTTTACCAATTAAACGCAACATATATAGGCGGAAAGGCTGTCGCAGCTCGGAACTATCAATGTTAGCTAATGCATGGGTTCCCACGGAAGTTTCGAAGGAATGGCCCCTGTCTCGAATTGATCGCCAAATTAGCCGGCAGAGCTGCCGGGCCCAGGGAGTAACTTATTAATTCGGTTTCACACTTTGTCTGGGCGTTAAAAACATGGCTCATTTACGTGTAGAACATTTGACCAAAACGCTGGTTTTCTTCACCTTGCCGGAACAGGAAACACGAGACGATCTATTTTATGGAAATCCGTCTTGTGAATATTTCTGAAAAGTGGGCTGAATATGACCATATTTTTTAACTTCTCAAGCAGGTTTCCAGGAAAGTTGCAATTTAAAGGGCATTGTTCACTGTTAACAATCGCCGTAGATTTTACAGTAGAATACCGGCAGCTCAGGCTGCCAACCATCTACCGTAAAATAACGGTGACCGTAAAAGTTGTTTCACGGTCACCGTAAAATGTACGGTGATATACCGTAAATTTTACGGCGTTACCGTATAATATTCATTGCATAAATTTTTCTAAAGTAAGATAAATATGGAAAAGAACCATAATATAATCCATGACACTGAAAATGACGCGTCATAAATAATAATAAGTTGGCGTTACACTGCTGGGGTCGTTTCTGTCCGCAGGCCCATTCACAGAAGCGGATGCACAGTGCCCTCTACTATAAACCAGATCACGAGGAAGTTGTCTCACATGAAAAAGGTTCAAACAGGCAAACATGGTACCTTCCATTGACCCCAATAGTGTAAGTCAAATTAGCCAAAATAAGGCTTGTCCTTATGGTTCCAGTATCACATCCACTTATGGGTGCCAATCCCACCCTGAATGGTTAATGAAACTCAAGATAATTCCACATGTCCATTTTCGTCCGAGTTAGCACGACGAAACAGTCACAGATTACCTTTTCTAACATCCAAATGAGGCGAAACAGGTATTACATTAAAGATGAACTAATAAAATATAACAAAGCATGACTTTTTGAAAGAAACTAATAATGAACAGAGTAATCTCCCATTACATTTGCACTGTGAATAACGGTATTCTACCTTTTGCCGTCAAATTTACGGTAATATACCGTAATTCCGAAGATACGGTAGATTACCGTCAGCCTTACGGTAACATACCGTCTATTTAACGGTACTTTGTTACAGTGTTCAGGGTTTGATATTTGATTACCATATACTTAAGTGTCTTGTACCTTGAAGTCAGGAAGAAGCATTATATAAGAAAATACTGAAATACAGGTTTGGGTTCAAGACTTTACGACTATTTGTGGAACAAGAACGTATCCCATTATTTACTTTTAACAGGACAGAAGAGCCAAAAGTGAAAAACGAGTTCCGACGAAGTAATTTGATGGTTATACAGATTCAAACTGTGCACGTTTTTGTGTACGAGACTTAGAAACGCATGAAGTTTGGGCTCACTATATTGTATTAACGACATTACACCGGGACAAACTAAAGCTGTATATAACTTTCTATTCTCACGAGTGTTTTATTTAACATAGACAAACTTAACGTATATACAGGCCAATGTGGTGATATAATTAACAAGTGTTACCAGCTAGTGTTGTTATTCAGTATGATAAAATATTAAATATACAGAAGCACAAGTAAATTTAGTTGTATAATGAAATGATAAATATTGAATTAAACATTCACCTACACTTATACAATAATCTGCATGTGGAAACATTAACGAAGTTTACTGAAACAAAATAGCACGAATGTAGATAATATGGCACTGAGATGCTAACGATATTATATATATATCAATAATGTGTAGCCTGGGCGAACAGGTGAAATGGCTTTATCACTTCCGCCTTGGTGGTTTGGTTGGAGCTACAGCTATTTTTCCATCTTGGTCATCACAATTGCGCACTAGAGGCTGTGTTGTAAAGGCGTTGGTGAAAATGTCGTTAGATATTACACACAACGGCCGTATTTCGAGTTCCAGTCTGGACACCGGTATCTCTTGGAATTTGATTCGATGAACGAAAAGTTTGATAGTCCTTCTCAGAAACTGGCTCCCCTTCTTTCGGCAATACTGTCTGCTCCATCGTAAAGCTGCATCCCACTTGGCTTCCTCTGTCGCTTTCAGAGTTTCTAGTGACAAGATTTCAACTGCTGCTCGTCTTGACAGAATGTCGAATTCGGCATGATATAGAACATCTTCGGCATTCTTAGAAATGAAATCCAAGATCTCTTGGTGCAGACTTATGGTCAGATCGAACTGGATATAGGATTCAATTGAGATTAAAAGCTGAAAAACAGATTTCATGTTGATAAACCTCTGAGCATAAGTATAACAGAAGGAGCAAAGTTCTGTAAGCCCAAACATATCGGCAGCATTCATTACCCCAACCACTGAGCCGATGTTGACTTTGATGCTGCCGCAGTGAAGATACTGGATAATGCTATGGAAAACACCGACGTCAAAGTCTCTGATTGGAATCTCTAACTTTTTTGGGTTAGTCCGTGGTATAGGTTTCTCTGACTTCAAGCCTAGTGTCCTTTTCACATGGATTAGCTTTGATAACATATTTCGCCTCTTGGGTTCTTTCTGTGTTTGAGGATGCTGCTGGGAAATAAGCATCTGGTAGAACACCTTACTTCTAGCTGCAACAATCGCCTTCACTGCATAGACTGGATCTCTCTTCTTGCCGACAAGAAACGTGACGTCACACAGGTCGGGGTTCTCGGAGATAAAGCGCAAGTCCTCACAGATGTCTTCTGCGGAAATAACTGCCACTTCACTGTTTTCTTCATAATTGTCATATTCAAATGGGTACATGCCAGCACTTTGAATACTCGGCGTTGCAGTCTTGATATAACTAGAATGTGATTTTCCGCACGTCTCATCATCAGGCCCAACAGGTGTGCAAAGTCCGTCATAAGGATCAACGTGGAACGTCATGTGTTCAAATGGAGCGTTCATCTTGCGTTTGTGTGTCGTCTTTGATCTATAAGAAAATCAAGCTGACCTTGTGGAGATGTTCCTTCGATGAAGGTGGAACGAGGAATGGACATATTTCACAAGGGTATCCTTATATACAGCTCTTTGAGTGGTGACATTGGTGACAGTCACCAACTCAGCATCATGTCTTCCGTAAACCTCATTGTCGACTACCTGTTGCCAGTCTCTTTTACTAAATACGTCTACTGTGTTCAGGGGGTAATTTAAAAAGTAGTCACCAGTGTCATCCATTCGATATTTCAATACTACATTGTCTAGATTGGCCATCAGGATTAACACCGATGGCGACTCCCCTCATTATAGTTATGGACGACTTGACGACGTTCTCGGATTGATTAAATCAGGGATTAATCTCTATCTTCATTTATAATGAAGGGATTAATTTCTAATGTCACTGTTAACTTATTCTGCCTGTCTCTCTTCTTATCATCTGTCATCATCGAATTCCAAAAGGTTTATCAACACTATTAAATCATTAATTATTACTGGCGTGTGACTTTTTCTGATCAGTAATTATAAATGGAAGGAAGGGGTATGTCATTTGAGAACAAGACACACATACCTTGGCACGATATAATTGTTATCTTCATATTGTTATTAGATGTACATTGTATAATCGTTTCAAAGAAAGAAATAAAAAATGAAGACAACTTAAGTTACTTGATTCCATTTCAAATTTACGCAACACAAACTCGAATTTTGTACAGCACAAACTAGTTTTCACAGATATGTATTCACAAAGATAATATTTTATAGATAATATAGAAGATAAATAATTACGTATTTAAAAAATCTCAATAATTTACAACTTTAATAGCAAAGACATTGTCACATCAGTGAAATGTACTTGTCTGGCTGGATTCGAGACGTATTTATATATATATCAGTCTAGCTTGATGTGATGAATCTACCAACAGCATGACATCAACTGAGTTAACCGACATAGACAATAGACTCGTTTATAATATACTAATCGGTTTAATAATCACTTAATGAGTTAGTAAATTTCGTCTAGACTCCATGAGGTTTTTGTTTGATCATTTAGGTATAGGATCGATATGGCACGCCAATCAGCCTTAAAAATTGAAGACTCTGATAGTTTATCGAAATATGTAATATGGAAATTCTTCTGACCGCAATGGTCTCATATTGGATAGAATTTTACCAGCGCCTATGATATTAATTGATTCAAAGGATACATTGGAATCGATCCACCACTAACTATATTTATTTGGAGCAAAGAATTATAGGTAAATAACAAAATGTCATGAATATCGACCTCAACATTTCGTTTTTATCCTTTTGACAATATATTTCTTTGTTCATAAATGGAGTATGTACATCTGACTTCAAACGATCGTTTTTCACGTTACCAAAATGATTTCTCCACCGAAAAATACCTTCTGCCCCAAAGAGTGGACATTGATCTGGCATCATTGTCGCAGAAAGATATGTTTATAAAGAAACAATCTCTTCTCTCTGGACCCAAGTTTAATAGACAGATTTAGCCCTCCATAAGATGGAGTTCAACGTCAATTCACCAAATTCAATGATCCGAATTTGTTTAATGAAGTGAACAAATGTTGAATTGAGGTTATTGAGAAATGAGACTTTACCAATTAAACGCAACATATATAGGCGGAAAGACTGCAGCATCTCGGATCTATCAATACTGCTAATTCAAGGGTTCCCTCCGAAGTTTCGAAGGAATGGCCTCTATCTAAATTCATAAAAGAAAGACAGTCTGATTTGACCACCCAAACAATTTTCTTCCCTTTTATAGTTGGTCATATCTATAGTACCGTCCATGTTGGGAATTGTTGGTCTTTCAAACGAATATATGCGAATTGAACGCCAAGTTAGTCGGCAGAGAGATCGGGGCGAGGGAGTAACTTATTAATTCGGTTTAAAAGAGTTAAAAACATGGCTCATTTACGCGTAGAACATTTGACGAAAACGCCGGTATTCTTCACCTTGTCGGTTCAGAGAACACGAGACGATCTATTTTATGGAAATTCGTCTTGCAGATATTTCTGAAAAGTTGGTTGAATATGGTCATATTTTTTAACTCCTTGAACAGTTTTCCAGGAATGTTGCAATTTAAAGGGCATTGTTCACGGTTTGATATTTGATTATCGTATTGAAATGTCTTGTGCCTTGAAGTTATAGGAAACACATTCGATTTAAGAAAATATAGAAATACAGGTTTGGGTTCAAGACTTTACGACTTTGGAACAAATAATATGGAGACAGAAATTATATTTTGAAAGATGGGAAAAATCTTTCATTCTGTGAATGGAAGAAGATGTTCATTTCGGTCAAAAATAAGTTATATTTTTCTCTGTTTATCATTTTCGCCAGCTAGAGATCCCATTGATATCAAGCCGTAGAATACATAGAATACTCTTATTATATGTCATAGAGATCAGGGTATGGTAGAATATTAAAAACAAGTCACTCGAATTTTGTTCAACTTGAAATCAATGGGAATTACTTGATTTAAGTCAAAGATGAGACAAAAAATGTAGGAAAAATCAAAGCAGCTTCACTGCAATCACTTAATCTATTACTAAATTTCCTAATTTATTGAAAATATACGTAGGCATCTATCATCAAATATCCTTGGCATGCGCCGGCCCACTGTGTTTGTTCGTCGCGATTAAAGGGAAGCTACTCTTTTAAGAATATTCATCTACCGGAACAATATTTGAATTGTCAGAATGTAACTAAAGAAATATTTCAGCTCATATGGAATTACAAGGGAGACAATTTGAAACGTTCAATACTCATCAATAAACTGTCAGCTGAATGATAGAGGGCAGTTGACTCCACTTCAGTGAACAAAGCGATAAAACTGATATGGCTGAAAGGGTGAAAATACATTTAGTTAATGAGTGATTTTAGCAAATGAGATCTTAATCCACTTTTGCATTGCTGGAATTTTATAAGCAAATCTTGGATTTTTGAACTGAAATCATAAACCATAATATCGCATTCGATCAACAAATAATATGGAACAACAAAGGCATATTATGGAGACAGAAGTCATTATATTTTGAAAGATGGAAAAATTCTGATATTCTGTTTGTAAGAGATGATCTGATCAGCACGGGAATGTATTATACCTAAGAGAACCCCATCAAAAGTTCAATATTAAAGTAGACTATGATAAATATAAATATAAAAGTTGAAGGAGGCACTATATCAAGTGTTAAAAGAGAACACAATTGTTGTTGCTGACAAACACAATGAGGCTGAGTGTTAGTAGTGCTATGCCGAAGATTGGAAAATTGTATAATGATTAGGCGAACGGAACATCAAATTGTTAGGCAGTATTGTATGTAGAAGATAATCAGTAAGTATTGGTTTCATAGAAGACGAACCGAATGCGGACGACTTTTCAATGTGAGATGTACGACTTTTATCGCATAAGCTCACGGCTGAAAATAAGGTCAAATGGTTACAATTCAAAATTGTGCATGGGATACAGCCTACCACATCACTGCTACATAAATACAAACAATAAATAATCTCCTTTATGTGAAAGTTGTGGAAGGTATAATTGATTGTGAAGATAAAACTAATTTTGGTGAATGAACCACTAATGAACGGTGGTTGAATGGTGGATGAAAGCACATGTAAAATTTCGAAAGATAACGCATTGTACGGTATTTTTGTGTCACTGAAGAAACCACTCTAAAGTTTGTCCATTTTAATTAGTCGTCTACTTTGGACCTTGCCAAAAATCCATAGTTAACTCTGCATATATTTTCATTTTTGCAGCGTGTTTTACAAGATGAACTCTACAAAAATGGCTACCATTACTCCGTAATATTGATATATGTCACGTTTGAAATAACTTTGTAATTCTCTCCATATAAAATTCCAGTACGGCTGTTTCATGTACCGCCGATCAGTTACACATGGAGACATAATGTATTCGCGTTCGCTGGCACAAAGGTAAATAATATCTTGTACTGTCATAGAGATGAGTAGTATATAAAACACCAATTCCTTAGCATTGAAGCGGAGGCGGATGGGGTCAAAGGTCACTTCCGGTCACGTGAGAGCCCAGCAAGAGTTATTTACCACTAAAGAAGACCGTACGCTGCATTCCGGCGCAATGGACAATGTTAGCCCGAATGGAAAACCTACTCATGGACATTTGCTGGGTGTGATCCCTTGTTTTCTTTTTTCTCGAGCTGTAGAACATGGTGGGAGAGTCTCGGGGCCAAGCGTTGACTTTTGTTGAAAAGTTCTGATGACGCATGCGCAGTAGGCAGGCAGATCGAGGTGGACGTTTTGCGGTTTAGGTGAACCCATATTGGTCCGATTGGGTCGTGTGAGGTGTCCGTTTGAAGCACTCGTGGGGGAGCGTCCAACTGGATGGGTGTGGGGTGGAAATATCGTCTATCTGCTCCTGCGCAGTAGAAAAAATGTATTTGAATGGACGTTTTGGGGTCGAGATGGACCAATAGTGGTCCGATTATGCCGTGTGAGCTGTCCTAGTGAAGCATTCGTGGAGACTATCCGACTGGACTAGTGTTTCGTCCGTTTTCAGCATTCTGCGCATGCACAGGCAGGGAATTGTGGGAAAAGGGCACTGGAATGGACGTTTTGGGGTCGAGGTGGACCCATAGTGGGCGTACAGGGTCGGGGAGGGTATCCATGTGAAGCGCTCCTCCAGGCCGATGAAGTAATTGTGGTATCAGTTTGAAGCTCTCATGGGGTAGCGTCCAACTGGACGGGTGTGGAATAAAAGTAGCGCAAAGGTGCGCATGCGCAGACAGAGAATTGTGGGAAAAGGGTAATGGAATTGACGATTTGGGGGTCGAGGTGGGCCCATAGTGGGCGTACTGGGTCGGGGAGGGTATCCATGTGAAGCGCTCCTCCAGGCCGATGAAGTAATGGGTGGGTGGGTGCATGTTTTCACAGAAAATGTTTTACAGCTGGTGAGTCATACAAATAGGAATGTTGTTGTTGTTGAGATAGTGTAGTCTCTCAATTTCGGGGAAGTAAAAGTCAAGGGAAGTAATCCATTTGCCCGTTAGTAGTAGAGAAAACGGAAACCTATATATTTGCCCTTTGACCTTTGTGGAGAGTTTTACAGTAAAGCCTTAACGCCCTATCTGAACGCCTTAACGCCCTATCTTAACGCCTTATCGTAACACCTTAACGCCCTAGCATACCAGTGTTTTTGCGCGAGATTGTATCATGCTATTATATAATACTAACGCATCGACAAGGTGTATGTATCAATTCATTCACACCAGGGAATAAAACATGGTGGTCCCCGATGATGTCATCGATCTACACCGGGACATTGTACGGGATGTTTAGCTGGGAAAACCCCTGTTTTGTAGGCCATCGCTCTATATGTCAGGGTAAATTGTTAGGGAATTCTCTCGGGAAAACCCTGGTCTATTTATAGATCACTCGGGGACAGTAGAAGTTTCGGAGGTGCAAAAGAGCTTTTGGGGGAGATGAGGTCTTGTTTCATCCGGCTACCTGTGTGTGCGTGTGTGGAGGAGGAGAAGCCGGAGGAGGAAGAGGAAAAGGTGGAAGAGGAGGAGGAGGAAGGTCCGAGCTCGGAGGTGACGTCATCGCTCGAACCTGTGGTGCACCCGCACCCTGGTGTACCCTATGGCCTACGGGCTATAGGATACAGGGTGCACGACGGGTGGTGCCGTCATAGCAAACACCCGATGACGTCACCTCCGATGACGTCACCAACTCGAAGAGCTCCAAGCTCCAATTCCAAGAGCTCCGAGCGCGACGACGTCACTACCGGCGATGTCCAGTGATGACGTCACTGTCATCAAGGCTCAAGAGCCAATGGTCAAAATATGTGCGCATGATTGGATGGTTGACAATGCGTAAAGGCGTTACGATAGGGCTTTAAGGCGTTAAGATAATGCGTTAAGGTACTGAGAGCTGAGATAAAGCGTTAAGGTGTTGGAACGGCCGTTAAGGCGTAAAAATAGGGCGTTAAGGCGTAACGACGGGCGTTGACGGGCGTCACTGCATTTCGATGAAATAGTGGCAATTCCATGGAATATCTAGAAGGCGTTGAAGCGTTAAGCTAGGCGTTGGCGGGCGTTATTGTCCATAAAAGCAAGCGTATCCTAGAGATGGGCAAAGTCTACGTTCCATTCAGCAGACACTCTACCACGATGTTCACGTGTACGACTTGCTCGAAGCCCTTCCATCGCATGGACAGTTTACGTCGTCACACACGTGCACGTCAGGAAGTACCCACGCATATATATGCAGAGTATGATATATACTTTAACCCTCTCTGTACCGTATCGGTACAATTGTACCGATAAAAGTAGAAATCACTAATTGTGTGTCATTGACATACAAAAATCATATTATACCTTGTTCGAAAGCTTGAAGTATCGTCTCTGAAACTACAAAGGTAATGATAAGTTTATCTTCGCTTCCTTCATGTTTATGCCAGTGTTGATACCAGCTTGAAACTGTTAAAAATGCCGGTACAGAGAGAGTTAAGCATTCCAGGCAATTTTAGACGTCACCAAAGTGTCATACACGAATAACGCTCGCCACTCTCGCATGGAAATTCATGCTCGAATCGAAGAACCCATGGAGGTCGATTCGCCGCCCCGAATTGAAGAGCCGATGGAGATTGATCCCAGTGTCGAGGAGCCCTCCCATCTCCCTTCCCTGCCTACCAATGGGAGAAGTAAGAGCTCGAAGCTCCAGTATCCTGGACTGCCCGAAGACGCTTAGGACAAACGGATCAGAGCGAACATGGCCTAAGATTGAACTTTCTGAAATGGCAGATTCTGATTGGACAAGAGCATACTCGAATTGTAAACATACCCAACGCGGCTCCCCTAGCATGGGTATGATGTAACATTGGGGAGAATAATCCATATGAACATGTTGATCTGTCTTTCTGTCATCTGCATCATGGCATTAAGCCGTAAGGGATTAGCCTATCGAAGACGTTAGGGCGTTAACCCATTCCTCGTCTTCCTCCTCCTCATTCTCCTCCTCACACGCACACACAGGTAACTCTACCAGGTAGCCGGATGAACCAAGACCCTCATCTCCCCAAAAGTTCTTTTGCATCTCCGAAACTCCCCTTTCTCTACTACTCCCGAGTGATCTATAAATAGAACAGGGTTTTTCCCAGAAAATTCCCGACAAATTTACCCTGACATATAGAGCGATGGCCGACAAAACAGGGGTTTTCCCAGCTAAACACTCCGTACAATGCCCCTGTATAGAGCGATAACATCATCGGGGACCACCATGTTTATTCCCTTGTGTGAATGGATTGATACACACACCGTGTCGGTGCCTTAGTATTATATAATACCATGGTACAATCTCGCGCAAAAGATGAAACACTGGTATGCTAGGGCGTTAGGATAAGGCGTTAAGATGGTACGATAAGGCGTTAAAGCGTTAAAATAGGGCGGTAAGGGGTTCAGATAGGACCTTATGGAGTCACTGTAACACTCTCCACAAAGGTCAGAGGGAAAATATTTGGGTTTCTGTTTTCTCTACTACTAAGGGGCAACTGGATTACTTCCCTTGATTTTTACTTCCTCGAAATTGAGAGAATACACTATCTCAACAACAACATTCCTATTTCTATGACTCACCAGGTGTAAAGTCCTTTTTTTCTGTGAATACATGCACCCACCCATGACTTGATCGACCTGGAGGAGCGCTTCACATGGATACCCTCTCCGACCCAGTACGTCCACCTCGACTCAAAAACGTCAATTCCATTGCCCTTTTCCCACAGTTCCCTGTCTGCGCATGTGCACCATTGCGCTAGTTTTACTCCACACCCGTCCAGTTGGAAGCTACCCGACACGACCCTTTCGGACCATTATGGGTCCACCTCGACCCCAAAACGTCCATTTCAGTGCCATTTTTCCACAATTCCCTGCCTGCGCACGCGCAGAATATTGAAAACGGACGAGACACCAGTCCAGTCGGATGATCCCCACGAATGCTTCACTAGGACACCTCACGCGGCTCAATGGGGCCACTATTGGTCTATCTCGACCTCAAAACGTCCATTCAAATACATTTTTCTATTGCGCATAGACGATATTCCTACACCACACCCATCCAGTTGGCCGCTCCCCCACGAGTGCCCCAAACTGACACCTCGCACGACCCACTATGGGTCCACCTAGACCGCAAAACGTCCACCTCGATCTGTTTGCCTACTGCGCATGCTTCCTCAGAACTTTTCAGCAAACATCAACGCATGACCTCGAGATCCCTCCCATCGTGTTCTACAGCTCGAGTCAAAGAAAACAAGGGGCCACACCCCATACCGCAAATGTCCATGAGTGGGTTCTCAATTGGGACTAACGTTGTCCACTGCGCCGGAATGGACCTAGTCACTGCAGCGTACGGTTTTCTTCACGGTAGATAAAAAACACTTGCTGGGCTCTCACGTGACCGGTAGTGACCTTTGACCTTTGACCCGAAAATGACGTTCGACACGGAAGTGACCTTGACCTGGAAGTCTTTCAAACGGGTATATGCGAATTGATCGCCAAATTAGCCGGCAGAGCGGCCGGGCCCAGGGAGTAACTTATTAATTCGGTTTCGCACTTTGTCTGGGCGTTAAAAACATGGCTCATTTACGTGTAGAACATTTGACCAAAACGCTGGTTTTCTTCACCTTGGCGGAACAGGAAACACGAGACAATCTATTTTATGGAAATCCGTCTTGCGAATATTTCTGAAGAGTGGGCTGAATATGACCATATTTTTTAACTTCTTAAGCAGGTTTCCAGGAAAGTTGCAATTTAAAGGGCATTGTTCAGGGTTTGATATTTGATTACCGTATACTTAAGTGTCTTGTACCTTGAAGTCAGGAAAAAGCATAATATAAGAAAATACTGAAATACAGGTTTGGGTTCAAGACTTTACGACTATTTGTGAAACAAGAACGCATCCCATTATTTACTTTCAACAGGACAGAAGAGCCAAAAGTGGAAAACGAGTTCCGACGAAGTAATTTGATGGTTATACAGATTCAAACTGTGCACGTTTTTGTGTACGAGACTTAGAAACGCATGAAGTTTGGGCTCACTATATTGTATTAACGACATTACACCGGGACAAACTAAAGCTGCATATAACTTTCTGTTCTCACGAGTGTTTTATTTAACATAGGCAAACTTAACATATATACAGGCCGATGTGGTGATATAATTAACAAGTGTTACCAGCTAGTGTTGTTATTCAATATGATAAAATATTAAATATACAGAAGCTCAAGTAAATTTAGTTGTATAACGAAATGATAAATATTGAATTAAACATTCACCTACACTTATACAATAATCTGCATGTGGAAAAATTAACGAAGTTTACTGAAACAAAATAGCACGAATGTTGATAATATAGCACTGAGATGCTGACGATATTCTATATATGAATATTGTGTAGCTTGGGCGAAGAGGTGAAATGGCTTGATCACTTCCGCCTTGGTGGTTTGGTTGGAACTACAGCTATTTTTCCATCTTGGTCATCACAATTGCGCACTAGAGGCTGTGTTGTAAAGGCGTTGGTGAAAATGTCGTTAGATATTACACACAACGGCCGTATTTCGAGTTCGAGTCTGGACACCGGTATCTCTTGGAATTTGATTCGATGAACGAAAAGTTTGATAGTCCTTCTCAGAAACTGGCTCCCCTTCTTTCGGCAATACTGTCTGCTCCATCGTAAAGCTGCATCCCACTTGGCTTCCTCTGTCGCTTTCAGAGTTTCTATTGACAAGATTTCAACTGCTGCTCGTCTTGACAGAATGTCGAATTCGTCATGATATAGAACAACTTCGGCATTCTTAGAAATGAAATCCAAGATCTCTTGGTGCAGACTTATGGTCAGATCGAACTGGATGTAGGATTCAATTGAGATTAAAAGCTGAAAAACAGATTTCATGTTGATAAACCTCTTAGCATAAGTATAACAGAAGGAGCAAAGTTTTGTAAGCCCAAACATATCGGCAGCATTCATTACCCCAACCACTGAGCCGATGTTGACTTTGATGCTGCCGCAGTGAAGATACTGGATAATGCTATGCAAAACACCGACGTCAAAGTCTTTGATTGGAATCTCTAACTTTTTTGAGTTAGTCGGTGGTATAGGTTTCTCTGACTTCCAGCCTAGTGTCGTTTTCACATGGATTAGCTTTGATAACATATTTCGCCTTTTTGGCTCTTTCTGTGTTTGGGGATGCTGCTGGGAAATAAGCATATGGTAGAACACCTTACTTCTGGCTGCAACAATCGCCTTCACTGCATAGACTGGATCTCTCTTCTCGCCGACAAGAAACGTGACGTCACACAGGTCGGGGTTCTCGGAGATAAAGCGCAAGTCCTCACAGATGTCTTCTGCGGAAATAACTGCCACTTCACCGTTTTCTTCGCAATTGTCATATTCAAATGGGTACATGCCAGCACTTTGAATACTCGGCGTTGCAGTCTTGATATCACTAGAATGTGATTTTCCGCACGTCTCATCATCAGGCCCAACAGGTGTACAAAGGCCGTCATAAGGATCAACGTGGAGCGTCATCTGTTCAAATGAAGCTTTCATTCTGCGTTTGTGTGTCGTCTTTGATCTATAAGAAAATCAAGCTGACCTTGTGGAGATGTTCCTTCGATGAAGGTGGAACGAGGAATGGACATATTTCACAAGGGTATCCTTATATACAGCTCTTTGAGTGGTGACATTGGTGACAGTCACCAAACTAGCATCATGTCTTCCGTAAACCTCATTGTCGACTTGCTGTTGCCAGTCTCTTTTACTAAACACGTCTACTGTGTTCAGGGGGTAATTTAAAAAGTAGTCACCAGTGTCATCCATTCGATATTTCAATACTACATTGTCTAGATTGGCCTTCAGGATTAACACCGGTGACGACTCTCCTCATTGTAGTTAAGAACGACTTGACGACGTTCTCGGATTGATCAAATCAGGGATTAATCTCTATCTTCATTGATAATGAAGGGATTAATTTCTAATGTCACTGTTAACTTATTTTGCCTGTCTCTCTTCTTATCATCTGTCATCATCGAATTCCAAAAGGTTTATCAACACTATTAAATCATTAATTATTACTGGCGTGTGACTTTTTCTGATCAGTAATTATAAATGGAAGGAAAGGGTATGTCATTTGAGAACAAGACACACATACCTTGTCACGATATAATTTTTATCTTCATATTGTTATTAGATGTACATTGTATAATCGTTTCAAAGAAAGAAATAAAAAATGAAGACAACTTAAGTTACTTGATTCCATTTCAAATTCGAGTTTTGTACGGCACAAACTAGTTTTCACAGATATGTATTCACAAAGATAATATTTTATAGATAATATAGAAGATAAATAATTACGTATTTAAAAAATCTCAATAATTTACAACTTTAATAGCAAAGACATTGTCACATCAGTGAAATATGGTTTTCCCAAACAAGAAAGACATAGCAAATATACATGTACATGTCTGGCTGGATTCGAGACGTATTTATATATATATCAGTCTAGCTTGATGTGATGAATCTACCAACAGCATGACATCAACTGAGTTAACCGACATAGACAATAGACTCGTTTATAATATACTAATCGGTTCAATAATCACTGAATGAGATTGTAAATTTCGTCTAGACTCCATGAGGTTTTTGTTTGATCATTTAGGTATAGGATCGATATGGCACGCCAATCAGCCTTAAAAAATTGAAGACTGTGATAGTTTATCGAAATATGTAATATGGAAATACTTCTGACCGCAATGGTCTCATGTTGGATAGAATTTTACCAGCGCCTATGATATTAATTGATTCAAAGGATACATTGGAATCGATCCACCACTAACTATATTTATTTGGAGCAAAGCATTATAGGTAAATAAAAAATAATTGTCATGTACATCGACGTCAAAATCTAGCTTTTTATCCTTTTGACAATATATTTCTTTGTTCATAAATGACTTCAAACAATCGTTTCTGACATTGTTATCACGTTACCAAGATGATTTATCCACCGCAAAATACCTTCTGCCCCAAAGATAGAACAGACATCTGACATCAGTGTCGAAGATAGACTATTATATAAACCACGTCTAAAGAAGCAATCTCTTCTCTCTTGACCTAGGTTGGTTTAAAACATACAGTTACCCCCTCCTCCTATAGATCGACCTCAAATGCTCGGGTAAGATGAAGTTCAACCTCAATTCACCAAATTCAGTGATCCAGGAAATTGTTTAATGAATTGAACAAATGTTGAATTGAGGTTATTGAGAAATGAGACTTTACCAATTAAACGCAACATATATAGGCGGAAAGGCTGTCGCAGCTCGGAACTATCAATGTTAGCTAATACATGGGTTCCCACGGAAGTTTCGAAGGAATGGCCCCTGTCTCGAATTGATCGCCAAATTAGCCGGCAGAGCGGCCGGGCCCAGGGAGTAACTTATTAACTCGGTTTCGCACTTTGTCTGGGCGTTAAAAACATGGCTCATTTACGTGTAGAACATTTGACCAAAACGTTGGTTTTCTTCACCTTGCCGGAACAGGAAACACGAGACAATCTATTTTATGGAAATCCGTCTTGCGAATATTTCTGAAAAGTGGGCTGAATATGACCATATTTTTTAACTTCTTAAGCAGGTTTCCAGGAAAGCTGCAATTTACAGGGCATTGTTCAGGGTTTGATATTTGATTACCATATACTTAAGTGTCTTGTACCTTGAAGTCAGGAAGAAGCATTATATAAGAAAATACTGAAATACAGGTTTGGGTTCAAGACTTTACGACTATTTGTGGAACAAGAACGTATCCCATTATTTACTTTTAACAGGACAGAAGAGCCAAAAGTGAAAAACGACTTCCGGGGAAGTAATTTGATGGTTATACAGATTCAAACTGTGCACGTTTTTGTGTACGAGACTTAGAAACGCATGAAGTTTGGGCTCACTATATTGTATTAACGACATTACACCGGGACAAACTAAAGTTGCATATAACTTTCTATTCTCACGAATGTTTTATTTAACATAGACAAACTTAACATATATACAGGCCGATGTGGTGATATAATTAACAAGTGTTACCAGCTAGTGTTGTTATTCAATATGATCAAATATTAAATATACAGAAGCACAAGTAAATTTAGTTGTATAATGAAATGATAAATATTGAATTAAACATTCACCTACACTTATACAATAATCTGCATGTGGAAACATTAACGAAGTTTACTGAAACAAAATAGCACGAATGTAGATAATATGGCACTGAGATGCTAACGATATTATATATATATCAATAATGTGTAGCCTGGGCGAACAGGTGAAATGGCTTTATCACTTCCGCCTTGGTGGTTTGGTTGGAGCTACAGCTATTTTTCCGTCTTGGTCATCACAATTGCGCACTAGAGGCTGTGTTGTAAAGGCGTTGGTGAAAATGTCGTTAGATATTACACACAACGGCCGTATTTCGAGTTCGAGTCTGGACACCGGTACCTCTTGGAATTTGATTCGATGAACGAAAAGTTTGATAGTCCTTCTCAGAAACTGGCTCCCCTTCTTTCGGCAATACTGTCTGCTCCATCGTAAAGCTGCATCCCACTTGGCTTCCTCTGTCGCTTTCAGAGTTTCTATTGACAAGATTTCAACTGCTGCTCGTCTTGACAGAATGTCGAATTCGGCATGATATAGAACATCTTCGGCATTCTTAGAAATGAAATCCAAGATCTCTTGGTGCAGACTTATGGTCAGTTCGAACTGGATATAGGATTCAATAGAGATTAAAAGCTGAAAAACAGATTTCATGTTGATAAACCTCTTAGCATAAGTATAACAGAAGGAGCAAAGTTCTGTAAGCCCAAACATATCGGCAGCATTCATTACCCCAACCACTGAGCCGATGTTGACTTTGATGCTGCCGCAGTGAAGATACTGGATAATGCTATGGAAAACACCAACGTCAAAGTCTCTGATTGGAATCTCTAACTTTTTGGGGTTAGTCCGTGGTATAGGTTTCTCTGACTTCAAGCCTAGTGTCCTTTTCACATGGATTAGCTTTGATAACATATTTCGCCTCTTGGGTTCTTTCTGTGTTTGGGGATGCTGCTGGGAAATAAGCATCTGGTAGAACACGTTACTTCTAGCTGCAACAATCGCCTTCACTGCATAGACTGGATCTCTCTTCTTGCCGACAAGAAACGTGACGTCACACAGGTCGGGGTTCTCGGAGATAAAGCGCAAGTCCTCACAGATGTCTTCTGCGGAAATAACTGCCACTTCACCGTTTTCTTCGCAATTGTCATATTCAAATGGGTACATGCCAGCACGTTGAATACTCGGCGTTGCAGTCTTGATATCACTAGAATGTGATTTTCCGCACGTCTCATCATCAGGCCCAACAGGTGTACAAAGGCCGTCATAAGGATCAACGTGGAACGTCATCTGTTCAAATGGAGTTTTCATTCTGCGTTTGTGTGTCGCCTTTGATCTATAAGAAAATCAAGCTGATCTTGTGGAGATGTTCTTCGATGAAGGTGGAACGAGGAATGGACATATTTCACAAGTGTATCCTTATATACAGCTCTTTGAGTGGTGACATTGGTGACAGTCACCAAATCAGCATCATGTCTTCCGTAAATCTCATTGTCGACTACCTGTTGCCAGTCTCTTTTACTAAATACGTCTACTGTGTTCAGGGGGTAATTTAAAAAGTAGTCACCAGTGTCGTCCATTCGATATTTCAATACTACATTGTCTAGATTGGCCATCAGAATTAACACCGATGGCGACTCTCCTCATTGTAGTTAAGAACGACTTGACGACGTTCTCGGATTGATCAAATCAGGGATTAATCTCTATCTTCATTTATAATGAAGGGATTAATTTCTAATGTCACTGTTAACTTATTCTGCCTGTCTCTCTTATCATCTGTCATCATCAAATTCCAAAAGGTTTATCAACACTGTTAAATCATTAATTATTACTGGCGTGTGACTTTTTCTGATCAGTAATTATAAATGGAAGGAAAGGGTATGTCATTTGAGAACAAGACACACATACCTTGGCACGATATAATTGTTATCTTCATATTGTTATTAGATGTACATTGTATAATCGTTTCAAAGAAAGAAATAAAAAATGAAGACAACTTAAGTTACTTGATTCCATTTCAAATTTACGCAACACAAACTCGAATTTTGTACAGCACAAACTAGTTTTCACAGATATGTATTCACAAAGATAATATTTTATAGATAATATAGAAGATAAATAATTACGTATTTAAAAAATCTCAATAATTTACAACTTTAATAGCAAAGACATTGTCACATCAGTGAAATATGGTTTTCCCAAACAAGAAAGACATAGCAAATATACATGTACTTGTCTGGCTGGATTCGAGACGTATTTATATATATATCAGTCTAGCTTGATGTGATGAATCTACCAACAGCATGACATCAACTGAGTTAACCGACATAGACAATAGACTCGTTTATAATATACTAATCGGTTTAATAATCACTTAATGAGTTTGTAAATTTCGTCTAGACTCCATGAGGTTTTTGTTGATCATTTAGGTATAGGATCGATATGGCACGCCAATCAGCCTTAAAAATTGAAGACTCTGATAGTTTATCGAAATATGTAATATGGAAATACTTCTGACCGCAATGGTCTCATGTTGGATAGAATTTTACCAGCGCCTATGATATTAATTGATTCAAAGGATACATTGGAATCGATCCACCACTAACTATATTTATTTGGAGCAAAGAATTATAGGTAAATAACAAAATGTCATGAATATCGACCTCAACATTTCGTTTTTATCCTTTTGACAATATATTTCTTTGTTCATAAATGGAGTATGTACATCTGACTTCAAACGATCGTTTTTCACGTTACCAAAATGATTTCTCCACCGAAAAATACCTTCTGCCCCAAAGAGTGGACATTCATCTGGCATCATTGTCGCAGAAAGATATGTTTATAAAGAAACAATCTCTTCTCTCTGGACCCAAGTTTAATAGACAGATTTAGCCCTCCATAAGATGGAGTTCAACGTCAATTCACCAAATTCAATGATCCGAATTTGTTTAATGAAGTGAACAAATGTTGAATTGAGGTTATTGAGAAATGAGACTTTACCAATTAAACGCAACATATACAGGCGGAAAGACTGCAGCATCTCGGATCTATCAATACTGCTAATTCAAGGGTTCCCTCCGAAGTTTCGAAGGAATGGCCTCTATCTAAATTCATAAAAGAAAGACAGTCTGATTTGACCACCCAAACAATTTTCTTCCCTTTTATAGTTGGTCATATCTATAGTACCGTCCATGTTGGGAATTGTTGGTCTTTCAAACGAATATATGCGAATTGAACGCCAAGTTAGTCGGCAGAGAGATCGGGGCGAGGGAGTAACTTATTAATTCGGTTTAAAAGAGTTAAAAACATGGCTCATTTACGCGTAGAACATTTGACGAAAACGCCGGTATTCTTCACCTTGTCGGTTCAGAGAACACGAGACGATCTATTTTATGGAAATTCGTCTTGCAGATATTTCTGAAAAGTTGGTTGAATATGGTCATATTTTTTAACTCCTTGAACAGTTTTCCAGGAATGTTGCAATTTAAAGGGCATTGTTCACGGTTTGATATTTGATTATCGTATTGAAATGTCTTGTGCCTTGAAGTTATAGGAAAAACATTCGATTTAAGAAAATATAGAAATACAGGTTTGGGTTCAAGACTTTACGACTTTGGAACAAATAATATGGAGACAGAAATTATATTTTGAAAGATGGGAAAAATCTTTCATTCTGTGAATGGAAGAAGATGTTCATTTCGGTCAAAAATAAGTTATATTTTTCTCTGTTTATCATTTTCGCCAGCTAGAGATCCCATTGATATCAAGCCGTAGAATACATAGAATACTCGTATTATATGTCATAGAGATCAGGGTATGGTAGAATATTAAAAACTAGTCACTCGAATTTTGTTCAACTTGAAATCAATGGGAATTACTTGATTTAAGTCAAAGATGAGACAAAAAATGAAGGAAAAATCAAAGCAGCTTCACTGCAATCACTTAATCTATTACTAAATTTCCTAATTTATTGAAAATATACGTAGGCATCTATCATCAAATATCCTTGGCATGTGCCGGCCCACTGTGTTTGTTCGTCGCGATTAAAGGGAAGCTACTCTTTTAAGAATATTCATCTACCGGAACAATATTTGAATTGTCAGAATGTAACTAAAGAAATATTTCAGCTCATATGGAATTACAAGGGAGACAATTTGAAACGTTCAATACTCATCAATAAACTGTCAGCTGAATGATAGAGGGCAGTTGACTCCACTTCAGTGAACAAAGCGATAAAACTGATATGGCTGAAAGGGTGAAAATACATTTAGTTAATGAGTGATTTTAGCAAATGAGATCTTAACCCACTTTTGCATTGCTGGAATTTTATAAGCAAATCTTGGATTTTTGAACTGAAATCATAAACCATAATATCGCATTCGATCAACAAATAATATGGAACAACAAAGGCATATTATGGAGACAGAAGTCATTATATTTTGAAAGATGGAAAAATTCTGATATTCTGTTTGTAAGAGATGATCTGATCAGCACGGGAATGTATTATACCTAAGAGAACCCCATCAAAAGTTCAATATTAAAGTAGACTATGATAAATATAAATATAAAAGTTGAAGGAGGCTCTATATCAAGTGTTAAAAGAGAACACAATTGTTGTTGCTGACAAACACAATGAGGCTGAGTGTTAGTAGTGCTATGCCGAAGATTGGAAAATTGTATAATGATTAGGCGAACGGAACATCAAATTGTTAGGCAGTATTGTATGTAGAAGATAATCAGTAAGTATTGTATGTAGAAGATAATCAGTAAGTATTGGTTTCATAGAAGACGAACCGAATGCGGACGACTTTTCATGTGAGATGTACGACTTTTATCGCATAAGCTCACGGCTGAAAATAAGGTCAAATGGTTACAATTCAAAATTGTGCATGGGATATAGCCTACCACATCACTGGTACATAAATACAAACAAATAAATAATCTCCTTTATGTGAAAGTTGTGGAAGGTATAATTGATTGTGAAGATAAAACTAATTTTGGAAACATAATGAACGGTGGTTGAATGGTGGATGAAAGCACATGTAAAATTTCGAAAGATAACGCATTGTACGGTATTTTTGTGTCACTGAAGAAACCACTCTAAAGTTTGTCCATTTTAATTAGTCGTCTACTTTGGACCTTGCCAAAAATCCATAGTTAACTCTGCATATATTTTCATTTTTGCAGCGTGTTTTACAAGATGAACTCTACAAAAATGGCTACCATTACTCCGTAATATTGATATATGTCACGTTTGAAATAACTTTGTAATTCTCTCCATATAAAATTCCAGTACGGCTGTTTCATGTACCGCCGATCAGTTACACATGGAGACATAATGTATTCGCGTTCGCTGGCACAAAGGTAAATAATATCTTGTACTGTCATAGAGATGAGTAGTATATAAAACACCAATTCCTTAGCATTGAAGCGGAGGCGGATGGGGTCAAAGGTCACTTCCGGTCACGTGAGAGCCCAGCAAGAGTTATTTACCACTAAAGAAGACCGTACGCTGCATTCCGGCGCAATGGACAATGTTAGCCCGAATGGAAAACCTACTCATGGACATTTGCTGGGTGTGACCCCTTGTTTTCTTTTTTCTCGAGCTGTAGAAC
>JAVTVY010003897.1:0-38652 GCA_036873755.1 Hanleya hanleyi | reverse complement strand
CATTATTAAGAAGAAATAGGTTAATTTTGAGTTTTGTTCTCGAAAATCCTGCTAGAATTGGCAAAATTGATCAAAACAAAGATGGGGTAGGGGGAAAGTTATCGGTCGGATTTCCTAAAATAATATGTATAACTGGCAAGTGTTGTATACCGCCATACTCGCAAACACTCTGAGATTACGATACATGTGAATAATTAATTTCGTAAAAACATCCTGCCCCTTAAGGTGGCCCTCCGCAGTTTCGTAGTAATGGCCCCTCTCTAATTTCATAATACGATAGACTGCCCTTGTTCTGCTACATCATAATTCTTCTTGTCTTCTTAATAGCTTATATCTATAATGCCATCCTATTCAGCATTATCAACGCTGCAGACGAGTACGTACAAATCGAGTGCTGGCTTCGTCTACACGCTGATCGGGATCATGGAGTAAAGTTTGTCCTGGCTCAGTTATGCCCCTTGGGTGTGCCTAAAAATCGGGACTCATTTACGGGAAGAAAATCTGACAAAAACGGTTAGGTTGACACCCCCTTTTTTTGCCTTTTTAAGTTGAGACCGGACCAGGGAACGTGAGTAAGAAGTTTAATTGAAATCGCTCTTACAGATTTTTCTGGAAATTGAGCCGAATTTGACCATTTTTCGACATTTTTAAGGAGTTTTCTAGGAAAATGAAGCAAGCATGGAGAAGAATGTTCGAGTTAAATTTTTCTATAACATAGCAGTGTTATATCTTAAAATAATAGTTTCATCATGCTCTTTCAGAAAATATATACATATAAGTGATTTGGGTTGAAGGTTTTGCGACAACTGGTGGCCGAAAACGGACCCATAGTCTATTCCATGCCAATAAAGCAATCTCCGGAGTGCACCCTTAAGGCATAATAGTGGAGTCTATGCATTATCTTAATGTAGACTCCGTTACGGAGCGAGATGTATCATTACGCCAGATTGTTTAATTTTGACTGCCTAGTTATACCTGAAGCTCTATTTTCGGAAGCAGGTGGAAAAGAACACCAGGAGTTCGATTAAAATAATCCTACAGTGTGTCCATTAGTATACAATTGAGGTTACTGCATACTGTATTCCATACAGGAGTTATCTCCCTGGACTGAGATTTCGGTGGATATTATGGCAGAACGAGGTCCTATCAGAATGATATAAATTTGCCAGTGTAAATTTTCTTTACAAGAGAACCCACTTACAGTCCATAAAGGATGGAATGGATGTATATTATTATGGTTTTACGAATTATTTATCAAGTTTCTGAAGTATTTCCATGTTTCTGTGCAAAATTACCAATAATTTGACTTGGTTACAGCTCTTATTTGCATTTTCCCGCGTTTCTGCTATCATTGGAAAGCGGAAAAGCAACCACGGCCTTCATATTGCCGAATGGATGACCATTATTAAGAAGAAATAGGTTAATTTTGAGTTTTGTTCTCGAAAATCCTGCTAGAATTGGCAAAAATTGATCAAAACAAAGATGGGGTAGGGGGAAAGTTATCGGTCGGATTTCCCAAAATAATATGTATAACTGGCAAGTGTTGTATACCGCCATACTCGCAAACACTCTGAGATTACGATACATGTGAATAATTAATTTCGTAAAAAACATCCTGCCCCTAAGGTGGCCCTCCGCAGTTTCGTAGTAATGGCCCCTCTCTAATTTCATAATACGATAGACTGCCCTTGTTCTGCTACATCATAATTCTTCTTGTCTTCTTAATAGCTTATATCTATAATGCCATCCCGTTCAGCATTATCAACGCTGCAAACGAGTACGTACAAATCGAGTGCTGGCTTCGTCTACACGCTGATCGGGATCATGGAGTAAAGTTTGTCCTGCCTCAGTTATGCCCCTTGGGTGTGCCTAAAAATCGGGACTCATTTACGGGAAGAAAATCTGACAAAAACGGTTAGGTTTTCACCCCCTTTTTTTTGCCTTTTTAAGTTGAGACCGGACCAGGGAACGTGAGTAAGAAGTTTAATTGAAATCGCTCTTACAGATTTTTCTGGAAATTGAGCCGAATTTGACCATTTTTCGACATTTTTAAGGGGTTTTCTAGGGAAAATGAAGCAAGCATGGAGGAGAATGTTCGAGTTTAATTTTTCTATAACATAGCAGTGTTATATCTTAAAATAATAGTTTCATCATGCTCTTCCAGAAAATATATACATATAAGTGATTTGGGTTGAAGGTTTTGCGACAACCGGTGGCCGAAAAACGGAGCCATAGTCTATTCTATGCCGAATAAAAGAATCTCCGGAGTGCACCCTTAAGGCATAATAGTGGAGTCTATGCATTATCTTAATGTAGACTCCGTTACGGAGCGGAGATGTATCATTACGCCAGATTGTTTAATTTTGACTGCCTAGTTATACCTGAAGCGCTATTTTCGGAAGCAGGTGGAAAGAAGACCAGGAGTTCGATTAAAATAATCCACAGTGTGTCCATTAGTATACAATTGAGGTTGCTGCATACTGTATTCCATACAGGAGTTATCTCCCCCTGGACTGAGATTTCGGTGGATATTATGGCAGAACGAGGTCCTATCAGAATGATATAAATTTGCCAGTGTAAATTTCTTTACAAGAGAACCCATTTACAGTCCATAAAGGATGGAATGGATGTATATTATTATGGTTTTACAAATTATTTCTCAAGTTTCTGAAGTATTTCCCATGTTTCTAGAGAAAATTGAGTGCAAAATTACCAATAATTTGACTTGGTTACATCGCTTATTTGCATTTTCCCGCGTTTCTGCTATCATTGGAAAGCGGAAAAGTAACCACTGCCTTCATATTGCCGAATGGATGACCATTATTAAGAAGAAATAGGTTAATTTTGAGTTTTGTTCTCGAAAATCCTGCTAGAATTGGCAAAATTGATCAAAACAAAGATGGGGTAGGGGGAAAGTTATCGGTCGGATTTCCCAAAATAATATGTATAACTGGCAAGTGTTGTATACCGCCATACTCGCAAACACTCTGAGATTACGATACATGTGAATAATTAATTTCGTAAAAAACATCCTGCCCCTTTAAGGTGGCCCTCCGCAGTTTCGTAGTAATGGCCCCTCTCTAATTTCATAATACGATAGACTGCCCTTGTTCTGCTACATCATAATTCTTCTTGTCTTCTTAATAGCTTATATCTATAATGCCATCCTGTTCAGCATTATCAACGCTGCAGACGAGTACGTACAAATCGAGTGCTGGCTTCGTCTACACGCTGATCGGGATCATGGAGTAAAGTTTGTCCTGCCTCAGTTATGCCCCTTGGGTGTGCCTAAAAATCGGGACTCATTTACGGGAAGAAAATCTGACAAAAAACGGTTAGGTTTTCACCCCTTTTTTTTTGCCTTTTTAAGTTGAGACCGGACCAGGGAACGTGAGTAAGAAGTTTAATTGAAATCGCTCTTACAGATTTTTCTGGAAATTGTTTCTGAATTTGACCATTTTCGACATTTTTATGAGTTTAGAAAATGAAGCAAGCATGGAGAAGAATGTTCGAGTTAAATTTTTCTATAACATAGCAGTGTTATATCTTAAAATAATAGTTTCATCATGCTCTTTCAGAAAATATATACATATAAGTGATTTGGGTTGAAGGTTTTGCGACAACTGGTGGCCGAAAACGGACCCATAGTCTATTCCATGCCGAATAAAAGAATCTCCGAGTGCACCCTTAAGGCATAATAGTGGAGTCTATGCATTATCTTAATGTAGACTCCGTTACGGAGCGGAGATGTATCATTACGCCAGATTGTTAATTTTGACTGCCTAGTTATACCTGAAGCGCTATTTTCGGAAGCAGATGGAAAGAAGACCAGGAGTTCGATTAAAATAATCCACAGTGTGTCCATTAGCATACTATTGAGGTTATTGCATACTGTATTCCATACAGGAGTTATCTCCCCCTGGAATGAGATTTCGGTAGATATTATGGCAGAACTAGGTCATATCAAAATGATATCAATTTGCTAGTGTAAATTTTCTTTACAAGAGAAGCCATTTACAGTACATAAAGGATGGAATAGATGATATTATTATGGTTTTGCCAAATTATTTCTCAAGTTTCTGAAGTATTTCCCATGTTTCTAAGAGAAAATTGAGTGCAAAATTACCAATAATTTGACTTGGTTACATCGTTTATTTGCATTTTCCCGCGTTTCTCTATCATTGAAAGCGGAAAAGTAACCACGGCCTTCATATTGCCGAATGGATGACCATTATTAAGAAGAAATAGGTTAATTTTGAGTTTTGTTCTCGAAAATCCTGCTAGAATTGGCAAAATTGATCAAAACAAAGATGGGGTAGGGGGAAAGTTATCGGTCGGATTTCCCACAATACTATGTATAACTGGCAAGTGTTGTATACCGCCATACTCGCAAACACTCTGAGATTACGATACATGTGAATAGTTAATTTCGTTAAAAACATCCTGCCCCTTAAGGTGGCCCTCGACAGTTTCGTAGTAATGGCCCCTCTCTAATTTCATAATACGATAGACTGCCCTTGTTCTGCCACATCATAATTCTTCTTGTCTTCTTAATAGCTTATATCTATAATGCCATCCTATTCAGCATTATCAACGCTGCAAACGAGTACGTACAAATCGAGTGCTGGCTTCGTCTACACGCTGATCGGGATCATGGAGTAAAGTTTGTCCTGCCTCAGTTATGCCCCCTTGGGTGTGCCTAAAAATCGGGACTCATTTACGGGAAGAAAATCTGACAAAAAACGGTTAGGTTAACATCCCCTTTTTTTTGCCTTTTTAAGTTGAGACCGGACCAGGGAACGTGAGTAAGAAGTTTAATTGAAATCGCTCTTACAGATTTTTCGGGAAATTGAGCCGAATTTGACCATTTTTCGACATTTTTAAGGAGTTTTCTAGGAAAAATGAAGCAAGCATGGAGGAGAATGTTCGAGTTAAATTTTTCTATAACATAGCAGTGTTATATCTTAAAATAATAGTTTCATCATGCTCTTTCAGAAAATATATACATATAAGTGATTTGGGTTGAAGGTTTTGCGACAACTGGTGGCCGAAAAACGGACCCATAGTCTATTCCATGCCGAATAAAAGAATCTCCGGAGTGCACCCTTAAGGCATAATAGTGAGTCTATGCATTATCTTAATGTAGACTCCGTTACGGAGCGGAGATGTATCATTACGCCAGATTGTTTAATTTTGACTGCCTAGTTATACCTGAAGCTCTATTTTCGGAAGCAGGTGGAAAGAAGACCAGGAGTTCGATTAAAATAATCCACAGTGTGTCCATTAGTATACAATTGAGGTTACTGCATACTGTATTCCATACAGAGTTATCTCCCCCTGGACTGAGATTTCGGTGGATATTATGGCAGAACGAGGTCCTATCAGAATGATATAAATTTGCCAGTGTAAATTTTCTTTACAAGAGAACCCATTTACAGTCCATAAAGGATGGAATGGATGTATATTAATATGGTTTTACAAGTTATTTCTCAAGTTTCTGAAGTATTTCCCATGTTTCTAAGAGAAAATTGAGTGCAAAATTACCAATAATTTGACTTGGTTACATCAAGCTTATTTGCATTTTCCCGCGTTTCTGCTATCATTGAAAGCGGAAAAGTAACTACTCTGGCCTTCATATTGCCGAATGGATGACCATTGGCTAAGAAGAAATAGAGCATTCTTGAGTTTTGTTCTCGAAAATCCTGCTAGAATTGGCAAAATTGATCAAAACAAAGATGGGGTAGGGGAAAAGTTATCGGTCGGATTTCCCAAAATAATATGTATAACTGGCAAGTGTTGTATACCGCCATACTCGCAAACACTCTGAGATTACGATACATGTGAATAATTAATTTCGTAAAAAACATCCTGCCCCTTAAGGTGGGCCTCCACAGTTTCGTAGTAATGGCCCCTCTCTAATTTCATAATACGATAGACTGCCCTTGTTCTGCTACATCATAATTCTTCTTGTCTTCTTAATAGCTTATATCTATAATGCCATCCTGTTCAGCATTATCAACGCTGCAGACGAGTACGTACAAATCGAGTGCTGGCTTCGTCTACACGCTGATCGGGATCATGGAGCAAAGTTTGTCCTGCCTCAGTTATGCCCCTTGGGTGTGCCTAAAAATCGGGACTCATTTACGGGAAGAAAATCTGACAAAAAACGGTTAGGTTTTCACCCCTTTTTTTGCCTTTTTAAGTTGAGACCGGACCAGGGAACGTGAGTAAGAAGTTTAATTGAAATCGCTCTTACAGATTTTTCTGGAAATTGAGCCGAATTTGACCATTTTTCGACATTTTTAAGGAGTTTTCTAGGAAAAATGAAGCAAGCATGGAGGAGAATGTTCGAGTTAAATTTTTCTATAACATAGCAGTGTTATATCTTAAAATAATAATTTCATCATGCTCTTTCAGAAAATATATACATATAAGTGATTTGGGTTGAAGGTTTTGCGACAACTGGTGGCCGAAAAACGGAGCCATAGTCTATTCCATGCCGAATAAAAGAATCTCCGAAGTGCACCCTTAAGGCATAATAGTGGAGTCTATGCATTATCTTAATGTAGACTCCGTTACGGAGCGGAGATGTATCATTACGCCAGATTGTTTAATTTTGACTGCCTAGTTATACCTGAAGCGCTATTTTCGGAAGCAGGTGGAAAGAAGACCAGAGTTCGATTAAAATAATCCACAGTGTGTCCATTAGTATACAATTGAGGTTACTGCATACTGTATTCTATACAGGAGTTATCTCTCCCTGGACTGAGATTTCGGTGGATATTATGGCAGAACGAGGTCCTATCAGAATGATATAAATTTGCCAGTGTACATTTTCTTTACAAGAGAACCCATTTACAGTCCATAAAGGATGGAATGGATGTATATTATTATGGTTTTACAAATTATTTCTCAAGTTTCTGAAGTATTCCCCATGTTTCTAAGAGAAAATTGAGTGCAAAATTACCAATAATTTGACTTGGTTACATCGCTTATTTGCATTTTCCCGCGTTTCTGCTATCATTGGAAAGCGGAAAAGTAAACACGGCCTTCATATTGCCGAATGGATGACCATTATTAAGAAGAAATAGGTTAATTTTGAGTTTTGTTCTCGAAAATCCTGCTAGAATTGGCAAAATTGATCAAAACAAAGATGGGGTAGGGGGAAAGTTATCGGTCGGATTTCCCAAAATAATATGTATAACTGGCAAGTGTTGTATACCGTCATACTCGCAAACACTCTGAGATTACGATACATGTGAATAATTAATTTCGTAAAAAACATCCTGCCCCTTAAGGTGGCCCTCCGCAGTTTCGTAGTAATGGCCCCTCTCTAATTTCATAATACGATAGACCGCCCTTGTTCTGCTACATCATAATTCTTCTTGTCTTCTTAATAGCTTATATCTATAATGCCATCCTATTCAGCATTATCAACGCTGCAAACGAGTACGTACAAATCGAGTGCTGGCTTCGTCTACACGCTGATCGGGATCATGGAGTAAAGTTTGTCCTGCCTCAGTTATGCCCCCTTGGGTGTGCCTAAAAATCGGGACTCATTTACGGGAAGAAAATCTGACAAAAAACGGTTAGGTTCACCCCTTTTTTTGCCTTTTGAAGTTGAGACCGGACCAGGGAACGTGAGTAAGAAGTTTAATTGAAATCGCTCTTACAGATTTTTCTGGAATTGAGCCGAATTTGACCATTTTTCGACATTTTTAAGGGGTTTTCTAGGAAAAATGAAGCAAGCATGGAGGAGAATGTTCGAGTTAAATTTTTCTAAAACATAGCAGTGTTATATCTTAAAATAATAGTTTCATCATGCTCTTTCAGAAATATATACATATAAGTGATTTGGGTTGAAGGTTTTTGCGACAACTGGTGGCCGAAAAACGGACCCATAGTCTATTCCATGCCGAATAAAAGAAGAATTCCGAGTGCACCCTTAAGGGGCATGGCCATGGGAGTCTATGCATTATCTTTACTGTAGACTCCGTTAAGCAGAGCGGATGTATCGTCACGCCGTGATTGTTTAATTTTGACTGCCTGAAGCTATACCTGAAGCTCTATTTTCGGAAGCAGGTGGAAAGAAGACCAGGAGTTCGATTAAAATAATCCACAGTGTGTCCATTAGTATACAATTGAGGTTACTGCATACTGTATTCCATACAGGAGTTATCTCCCCCTGGACTGAGATTTCGGTGATATTATGGCAGAACGAGGTCCTATCAGAATGATATAAATTTGCCAGTGTAAATTTTCTTTACAAGAGAACCCATTTACAGTCCATAAAGGATGGAATGGATGTATATTATTATGGTTTTACAAATTATTTCTCAAGTTTCTGAAGTATTTCCTATGTTTCTAAGAGAAAATTGAGTGCAAAATTATCAATAATTTGACTTGGTTACATCGCTTATTTGCATTTTTCCGCGTTTCTGCTATCATTGGAAAGCGCAAAAGTAACCACGGCCTTCATATTGCCGAATGGATGACCATTATTAAGAAGAAATAGGTTAATTTTGAGTTTTGTTCTCGAAAATCCTGCTAGAATTGGCAAAATTGATCAAAACAAAGATGGGGTAGGGAGAAAGTTATCGGTCGGATTTCCCAAAATAATATGTATAACTGGCAAGTGTTGCATACCGCCATACTCGCAAACACTCTGAGATTACGATACATGTGAATAATTAATTTCGTAAAAACATCCTGCCCCTTAAGGTGGTCCTCCGCAGTTTCGTAGTAATGGCCCCTCTCAATTTCATAATACGATAGACTGCCCTTGTTCTGCTACATCATAATTCTTCTTGTCTTCTTAATAGCTTATATCTATAATGCCATCCTCTTCAGCATTATCAACGCTGCAAACGAGTACGTACAAATCGAGTGCTGGCTTCGTCTACACGCTGATCGGGATCATGGAGTAAAGTTTGTCCTGCCTCAGTTATGCCCCTTGGGTGTGCCTAAAAATCGGGACTCATTTACGGGAAGAAAATCTGACAAAAAACGGTTAGGTTAACAGCCCCTTTTTTTTTGCCTTTTTAAGTTGAGACCGGACCAGGGAACGTGAGTAAGAAGTTTAATTGAAATCGCTCTTACAGATTTTTCTGGAAATTGAGCCGAATTTGACCATTTTTCGACATTTTTAAGGGGTTTTCTAGGAAAAATGAAGCAAGCATGGAGGAGAATGTTCGAGTTAAATTTTTCTATAACATAGCAGTGTTATATCTTAAAATAATAGTTTCATCATGCTCTTTCAGAAAATATATACATATAAGTGATTTGGGTTGAAGGTTTTGCGACAACTGGTGGCCTAAAAACGGACCCATAGTCTATTCCATGCCGAATAAAAGAATCTCCGGAGTGCACCCTTAAGGCATAATAGTGGAGTCTATGCATTATCTTAATGTAGACTCCGTTACAGAGCGGAGATGTATCATTACGCCAGATTGTTTAATTTTGACTGCCTAGTTATACCTGAAGCTCTATTTTCGGAAGCAGGTGGAAAGAAGACCAGGAGTTCGATTAAAATAATCCACAGTGTGTCCATTAGTATACAATTGAGGTTACTGCATACTGTATTCCATACAGGAGTTATCTCCCCCTGGACTGAGATTTCGGTGGATATTATGGCAGAACGAGGTCCTATCAGAATGATATAAATTTGCCAGTGTAAATTTTCTTTACAAGAGAACCCATTTACAGTCCATAAAGGATGGAATGGATGTATATTATTATGGTTTTACAAATTATTTCTCAAGTTTCTGAAGTATTTCCTATGTTTCTAAGAGAAAATTGAGTTCAAAATTACCAATAATTTGACTTGGTTACATCGCTTATTTGCATTTTCCCGCGTTTCTGCTATCATTGAAAAGCGGAAAAGTAACCACGGCCTTCATATTGCCGAATGGATGACCATTATTAAGAAGAAATAGGTTAATTTTGAGTTTTGTTCTCGAAAATCCTGCTAGAATTGGCAAAAATTGATCAAAACAAAGATGGGGTAGGGGGAAAGTTATCGGTCGGATTTCCCAAAATAATATGTATAACTGGCAAGTGTTGTATACCGCCATACTCACAAACACTCTGAGATTACGATACATGTGAATAATTAATTTCGTAAAAAACATCCTGCCCCTTAAGGTGGCCCTCCGCAGTTTCGTAGTAATGGCCCTCTCTAATTTCATAATACGATAGACTGCCCTTAATCTGCTACATCATAATTCTTCTTGTCTTCTTAATAGCTTATATCTATAATGCCATCCTGTTCAGCATTATCAACGCTGCAAACGAGTACGTACAAATCGAAAGTGCTGGCTTCGTCTGGCTACCTGATCGGGATCATGGAGTAAAAGTTTGTCCTTGCCCTCAGTTATGCCCCCGGGTGTGCCTAAAATCGGGACTCATTTACGGGAAGAAAATCTGACAAAAACGGTTAGGTTTTCACCCCCTTTTTTTTGCCTTTTAAGTTGAGACCGGACCAGGGAACGTGAGTAAGAAGTTTAATTGAAATCGCTCTTACAGATTTTTCTGGAAATTGAGCCGAATTTGACCATTTGTCGACATTTTTAAGGGGTTTTCTAGGAAAAATGAAGCAAGCATGGAGGAGAATGTTCGAGTTAAATTTTTCTATAACATAGCAGTGTTATATCTAAAAATAATAGTTTCATCATGCTCTTTCAGAAAATATATACATATAAGTGATTTGGGTTGAAGGTTTTGCGACAACTGGTGGCCGAAAAACGGACCCATAGTCTATTCCATGTCGAATAAAAGAATCTCCGGAGTGCACCCTTAAGGCATAATAGTGGAGTCTATGCATTATCTTAATGTAGACTCCGTTACGGAGCGGAGATGTATCATTACGCCAGATTGTTTAATTTTGACTGCCTAGCTATACCTGAAGCTCTATTTTCGGAAGCAGGTGGAAAGAAGACCAGGAGTTCGATTAAAATAATCCACAGTGTGTCCATTAGTATACAATTGAGGTTACTGCATACTGTACTCCATACAGGAGTTATCTCTCCCTGGACTGAGATTTCGGTGGATATTATGGCAGAACGAGGTCCTATCAGAATGATATAAATTTGCCAGTGTAAATTTTCTTTACAAGAGAACCCATTTACAGTCCATAAAGGATGGAATGGATGTATATTATTATGGCTTTACAAATTATTTCTCAAGTTTCTGAAGTATTTCCCATGTTTCTAAGAGAAAATTGAGTGCAAAATTACCAATAATTTGACTTGGTTACATCGCTTATTTGCATTTTCCCGCGTTTCTGCTATCATTGGAAAGCGGAAAGTAACCACGGCCTTCATATTGCCGAATGGATGACCATTATTAAGAAGAAATAGGTTAATTTTGAGTTTTGTTCTCGAAAATCCTGCTAGAATTGGCAAAATTGATCAAAACAAAGATGGGGTAGGGGGAAAGTTATCGGTCGGATTTCCCAAAATAATATGTATAACTGGCAAGTGTTGTATACCGCCATACTCGCAAACACTCTGAGATTACGATACATGTGAATAATTAATTTCGTAAAAAACATCCTGCCCCTTAAGGTGGCCCTCCGGAGTTTCGTAGTAATGGCCCTCTCTAATTTCATAATACGATAGACTGCCCTTGTTCTGCTACATCATAATTCTTCTTGTCTTCTTAATAGCTTATATCTATAATGCCATCCTATTCAGCGTTATCAACGCTGCAAACGAGTACGTACAAATCGAGTGCTGGCTTCGTCTACACGCTGATCGGGATCATGGAGTAAAGTTTGTCCTGCCTCGGTTATGCCCCTTGGGTGTGCCTAAAAATCGGGACTCATTTACGGGAAGAAAATCTGACAAAAAACGGTTAGGTTGACACCCACTTTTGTTTGCCTTTTTAAGTTGAGACTGGACCAGGGAACGTGAGTAAGAAGTTTAATTGAAATCGCTCTTACAGGTTTTTCTGGAAATTGAGCCGAATTTGATCATTTTTCGACATTTGTAAGGGGTTTTCTAGGAAAAATGAAGCAAGCATGGAGGAGGATGTTCGAGTTTAATTTTTCTATAACATAGCAGTGTTATATCTTAAAATAATAGTTTCATCATGCTCTTTCAGAAAATATATACATATAAGTGATTTGGGTTGAAGGGTTTGCGACAACTGGTGGCCGAAAAACGGACCCATAGTCTATTCCATGCCGAATAAAAGAATCTCCGGAGTGCACCCTTAAGGCATAATAGTGGAGTCTATGCATTATCTTAATGTAGACTCCGTTACAGAGCGGAGATGTATCATTACGCCAGATTGTTTAATTTTGATTGCCTAGTTATACCTGAAGCTCTATTTTCGGAAGCAGGTGGAAAGAAGACCAGGAGTTCGATTAAAATAATCCACAGTGTGTCCATTAGTATACAATTGAGGTTACTGCATACTGTATTCCATACAGGAGTTATCTCCCCCTGGATTTAGATTTCCGTGGATATTATGGCAGAACGAGGTCCTATCAGAATGATATAAATTTGCCAGTGTAAATTTTCTTTACAAGAGAACCCATTTACAGTCCATGAAGGATGGAATGGATGTATATTATTATGGTTTTACAAATTATTTCTCATGTTTCTGAAGTATTTCCCATGTTTCTAAGAGAAAATTCAGTGGAAAATTACCAATAATTTGACTTGGTTCCATCTCTTATTTGCATTTTCCCGTGTTTCTGCTATCATTGGAAAGCGGAAAAGCAACCACGGCCTTCATATTGCCGAATGGATGCCCATTATTAAGAAGAAATAGGTTAATTTTGAGTTTTGTTCTCGAAAATCCTGCCAGAATTGGCAAAAGTGATCAAAACAAAGATGGGGTAGGGGGAAAGTTATCGGTCGGATTTCCCAAAATAATATGTATAACTGGCAAGTGTTGTATACCGCCATACTCGCAAACACTCTGAGATTACGATACATGTGAATAATTAATTTCGTAAAAAACATCCTGCCCCTTAAGGTGGCCCTCCGCAGTTTCGTAGTAATGGCCCCTCTCTAATTTCATAATACGATAGACTGCCCTTGTTCTGCTACATCATAATTCTTCTTGTCTTCTTAATAGCTTATATCTATAATGCCATCCTATTCAGCATTATCAACGCCGCAAACGAGTACGTACAAATCGAGTGCTGGCTTCGTCTACACGCTGATCGGGATCATGGAGTAAAGTTTGTCCTGCCTCAGTTATGCCCCTTGGGTGTGCCTTAAAATCGGGACTCATTTACGGGAAGAAAATCTGACAAAAAACGGTTAGGTTAACATTCCCTTTTTTTTGCCTTTTTAAGTTGAGACCGGACCAGGGAACGTGAGTAAGAAGTTTAATTGAAATCGCTCTTACAGATTTTTCTGGAAATTGAGCCGAATTTGACCATTTTTCGACATTTTTAAGGGGTTTTCTAGAAAAATGAAGCAAGCATGGAGGAGAATGTTCGAGTTAAATTTTTCTATAACATAGCAGTGTTATATCTTAAAATAATAGTTTCATCATGCTCTTTCAGAAAATATATACATATAAGTGATTTGGGTTGAAGGTTTTGCGACAACTGGTGGCCGAAAAACGGACCCATAGTCTATTCCATGCCGAATAAAAGAATCTCCGGAGTGCACCCTTTAAGGCATAATAGTGGAGTCTATGCATTATCTTAATGTAGACTCCGTTACGGAGCGGAGATGTATCATTACGCCAGATTGTTTAATTTTGACTGCCTAGTTATACCTGAAGCGCTATTTTCGGAAGCAGGTGGAAAGAAGACCAGGAGTTCGATTAAAATAATCCACAGTGTGTCCATTAGTATACAATTGAGGTTACTGCATACTGTATTCCATACAGGAGTTATCTCCCCTGGACTGAGATTTCGGTGGATATTATGGCAGAACGAGGTCCTATCAGAATGATATAAATTTGCCAGTGTAAATTTTCTTACAAGAGAACCCATTTACAGTCCATAAAGGATGGAATGGATGTATATTATTATGGTTTTACGAATTATTTCTCAAGTTTCTGAAGTATTTCCCATGTTTCTAGGAGAAAATTTAGTGCAAAATTACCAATAATTTGACTTGGTTACATCTCTTATTTGCATTTTCCCCGCGTTCCTGCTATCATTGGAAAGCGTAAAAACAACCACGGCCTTCATATTGCCGAATGGATGTCCATTATTAAGAGTAAATGGGTTAATTTTGAGTTTTGTTATCGAAAATCCTGCTAGAGTTGGCAAAATTGATCTAAACAAAGATGGGGTAGGGGAAAGTTATCGTTCGAATTTCCTACAATATTTTGTATAACTGGCAAGTGTTGTATACCGCCATACTGCAAACACTCTGAGATTACGATACATGTGAATAATTAATTTCGTAAAAAACATCCTGCCCCTTAAGGTGGCCCTCCGCAGTTTCGTAGTAATGGCCCCTCTCTAATTTCATAATACGATAGACTGCCCTTGTTCTGCTACATCATAATTCTTCTTGTCTTCTTAATAGCTTATATCTATAATGCCATCCTATTCAGCATTATCAACGCTGCAAACGAGTACGTACAAATCGAGTGCTGGCTTCGTCTACACGCTGATCGGGATCATGGAGTAAAGTTTGTCCTGCCTCAGTTATGCTCCTTGGGTGTGCCTAAAAATCGGGACTCATTTACGGGAAGAAAATCTGACAAAAAACGGTTAGGTTAACATCCCCCTTTTTTTGCCTTTTTTAAGTTGAGACCGGACCAGGGAACGTGAGTAAGAAGTTTAATTGAAATCGCTCTTACAGATTTTTCTGGAAATTGAGCCGAATTTGACCATTTTTCGACATTTTTAAGGGGTTTTCTAGGAAAAATGAAGCAAGCATGGAGGAGAATGTTCGAATTTAATTTTTCTATAATATAGCAGTGTTATATCTTAAAATAATAGTTTCATCATGCTCTTTCAGAAAATATATACATATAAGTGATTTGGGTTGGAGGTTTTACGACAACTGGTGGCCGAAAAACGGACCCATAGTCTATTCCATGCCGAATGAAAGAATCTCTGGAGTGCACCCTTTAAGGCATAATAGTGGAGTCTATGCATTATCTTAATGTAGACTGCGTTACGGAGCAGAAATGTGTCATTACGCCAGATTGTTTAATTTTGACTGCCTAGTTACACCTGAAACGCTATTTTCGGAAGCAGGTGGAAAGAAGACCAGGAGTTCGATTAAAATAATCCACAGTGGTGTCCATTAGTATACTATTGAGGTTATTGCATACTGTATTCCATACAGGAGTTATCTCCCCCCCGAATGAGATTTCGGTAGATATTATGGCAGAACTAGGTCATATCAAAATGATATCAATTTGCCAGTGTAAATTTTCTTTACAAGAGAACCCATTTACAATCCATAAAGGATGGAATAGATGTATATTATTATGGTTTTACGAATTATTTGTCAAGTTTCTGAAGTATTTCCCTGTTTCTGCAGAAAATTGAAAAAATTACCAATAATCTGACTTGGTTACATCGCTTATTTGCATTTTCCCGCGTTTCTGCTATCATTGAAAGCGGAAAAGTAACCACGGCCTTCATATTGCCGAATGGATGACCATTATTAAGAAGAAATAGGTTAATTTTGAGTTTTACCTTCGAAAATCCTGCTAGAATTGGCAAAATTGATCAAAACAAAGATGGGGTAGAAAAGTTGGTCGGTCGGATTTCCCAAAATAATATGTATAACTGGCAAGTGTAGTATACCGCCATACTCGCAAACACTCTTGAGATTACGATACATGTGAATAATTAATTTCGTAAAAAACATCCTGCCCCTTAAGGTGGCCCTCCGCAGTTTCGTAGTAATGGCCCCTCTCTAATTTCATAATACGATAGACTGCCCTTGTTCTGCTACATCATAATTCTTCTTGTCTTCTTAATAGCTTATATCTATAATGCCATCCTTATTCAGCATTATCAACGCTGCAAACGAGTACGTACAAATCGAGGGCTGGCTTCGTCTACACGCTGATCGGGATCATGGAGTAAAGTTTGTCCTGCCTCAGTTATGCCCCTTGGGTGTGCCTAAAAATCGGGACTCATTTACGGGAAGGAAAATCTGACAAAAAACGGTTAGGTTAACACCCCTTTTTTTGCCTTTTTAAGTTGAGACCGGACCAGGGAACGTGAGTAAGAAGTTTAATTGAAATCGCTCTTACAGATTTTTCTGGAAATTGAGCCGAATTTGACCATTTTTCGACATTTTAAGGGGTTTCCTAGGAAAAATGAAGCAAGCATGGAGAAGAATGTTCGAGTTTAAACTTTCTATAACATAGCAGTGGTATATCTTAAAATAATAGTTTCATCGTGCTCTTTCAGAAAATATATACATATAAGTGATTTGGGTTGAAGGTTTTACGACAACTGGTGGCCGAAAAACGACCCATAGTCTATTCCATGCCGAATGAAAGAATCTCTGGAGTGCACCCTTTAAGGCATAATAGTGGAGTCTATGCATTATCTTAATGTAGACTCCGTTACGGAGCGGAGATGTATCATTACGACAGATTGTTTAATTTTGACTACCTAGTTATACCTGAAGCGCTATTTTCGGAAGCAGGTGGAAAGAAGACCAGGAGTCGATTAAAATAATCCACAGTGTGTCCATTAGTATACAATTGAGGTTACTGCATACTGTATTCCATACAGGAGTTATCTCCCCCTGGACTGAGATTTTGGTGGATATTATGGCAGAACGAGGTCCTATCAGAATGATATAAATTTGCCAGTGTAAATTTTCTTTACAAGAGAACCCATTTACAGTCCATAAAGGATGGAATGGATTTATATTATTATGGTTTACAAATTATTTCTCAAGTTTCTGAAGTATTTCCCATGTTTCTAAGAGAAAATTGAGTGCAAAATTACCAATAATTTGGCTTGGTTACATCGCTTATTTGCATTTTCCCGCGTTTCTGCTATCATTGGAAAGCGGAAAAGTCACCACGGCCTTCATATTGCCGAATGGATGACCATTATTAAGAAGAAATAGGTTAATTTTGAGTTTTGTTCTCGAAAATCCTGCTAGAATTGGCAAAATTGATCAAAACAAAGATGGGGTAGGGGGAAAGTTATCGGTCGGATTTCCCAAAATAATATGTATAACTGGCAAGTGTTGTATACCGCCATACTCGCAAACACTCTGAGATTACGATACATGTGAATAATTAATTTCGTAAAAACATCCTGCCCCTTAAGGTGGCCCTCCGCAGTTTCGTAGTAATGGCCCCTCTCTAATTTCATAATACGATAGACTGCCCTTGTTCTGCTACATCATAATTCTTCTTGTCTTCTTAATAGCTTATATCTATAATGCCATCCTATTCAGCATTATCAACGCTGCAAACGAGTACGTACAAATCGAGTGCTGGCTTCGTCTACACGCTGATCGGGATCATGGAGTAAAGTTTGTCCTGCCTCAGTTATGCCCCTTGGGTGTGCCTAAAAATCGGGACTCATTTACGGGAAGAAAATCTGACAAAAAACGGTTAGGTTAACACCCCTTTTTTTTTGCCTTTTTAAGTTGAGACCGGACCAGGGAACGTGAGTAAGAAGTTTAATTGAAATCGCTCTTACAGATTTTTCTGGAAATTGAGCCGAATTTGACCATTTTTCGACATTTTTAAGGGGTTTTCTAGGAAAAATGAAGCAAGCATGGAGGAGAATGTTCGAGTTAAATTTTTCTATAACATAGCAGTGTTATATCTTAAAATAATAGTTTCATCATCCTCTTTCAGAAAATATATACATATAAGTGATTTGGGTTGAAGGTTTTGCGACAACTGGTGGCCGAAAAACGGACCCATAGTCTATTCCATGCCGAATAAAAGAATCTCCGGAGTGCACCCTTTAAGGCATAATAGTGGAGTCTATGCATTATCTTAATGTAGACTCCGTTACGGAGCGGAGATGTATCATTACGCCAGATTGTTTAATTTTGACTGCCTAGTTATACCTGAAGCGCTATTTTCGGAAGCAGGTGGAAAGAAGACCAGGAGTTCGATTAAAATAATCCACAGTGTGTCCATTAGTATACAATTGAGGTTACTGCATACTGTATTCCATACAGGAGTTATCTCCCCTGGACTGAGATTTCGGTGGATATTATGGCAGAACGAGGTCCTATCAGAATGATATAAATTTGCCAGTGTAAATTTTCTTTACAAGAGAACCCATTTACAGTCCATAAAGGATGGAATGGATGTATATTATTATGGTTTTACAAATTATTTCTCAAGTTTCTGGAGTATTTCCCATGTTTCTAAGAGAAAATTGAGTGCAAAATTACCAATAATTTGACTTGGTTACATCGCTTATTTGCATTTTCCCGCGTTTCTGCTATCATTGGAAAGCGGAAAAGCAACCACGGCCTTCATATTGCCGAATGGATGACCATTATTAAGAAGAAATAGGTTAATTTTGAGTTTTGTTCTCGAAAATCCTGCTAGAATTGGCAAAATTGATCAAAACAAAGATGGGGTAGGGGGAAAGTTATCGGTCGGATTTCCCAAAATAATATGTATAACTGGCAAGTGTTGTATACCGCCATACTCGCAAACACTCTGAGATTACGATACATGTGAATAATTAATTTCGTAAAAAACATCCTGCCCCTTAAGGTGGCCCTCCGCAGTTTCGTAGTAATGGCCCCTCTCTAATTTCATAATACGATAGACTGCCCTTGTTCTGCTACATCATAATTCTTCTTGTCTTCTTAATAGCTTATATCTATAATGCCATCCTATTCAGCATTATCAACGCTGCAAACGAGTACGTACAAATCGAGTGCTGGCTTCGTCTACACGCTGATCGGGATCATGGAGTAAAGTTTGTCCTGCCTCAGTTATGCCCCTTGGGTGTGCCTAAAAATCGGGACTCATTTACGGGAAGAAAATCTGACAAAAAACGGTTAGGTTAACATCCCCTTTTTTTTTGCCTTTTTAAGTTGAGACCGGACCAGGGAACGTGAGTAAGAAGTTTAATTGAAATCGCTCTTACAGATTTTTCTGGAAATTGAGCCGAATTTGACCATTTTTCGACATTTTTAAGGGGTTTTCTAGGAAAAATGAAGCAAGCATGGAGGAGAATGTTCGAGTTAAATTTTTCTATAACATAGCAGTGTTATATCTTAAAATAATAGTTTCATCATGCTCTTTCAGAAAATATATACATATAAGTGATTTGGGTTGAAGGTTTTGCGACAACTGGTGGCCGAAAAACGGACCCATAGTCTATTCCATGCCGAATAAAAGAATCTCCGGAGTGCACCCTTAATAGTGGAGTCTATGCATTATCTTAATGTAGACTCCGTTACGGAGCGGAGATGTATCATTACGCCAGATTGTTTAATTTTGACTGCCTAGTTATACCTGAAGCTCTATTTTCGGAAGCAGGTGGAAAGAAGACCAGGAGTTCGATTAAAATAATCCACAGTGTGTCCATTAGTATACAATTGAGGTTACTGCATACTGTATTCCATACAGGAGTTATCTCCCCCTGGACTGAGATTTCGGTGGATATTATGGCAGAACGAGGTCCTATCAGAATGATATAAATTTGCCAGTGTAAATTTTCTTTACAAGAGAACCCATTTACAGTCCATAAAGGATGGAATGGATGTATATTATTATGGTTTTACAAATTATTTCTCAAGTTTCTGAAGTATTTCCCATGTTTCTAAGAGAAAATTGAGTGCAAAATTACCAATAATTTGACTTGGTTACATGTACATCGCTTATTTGCATTTTCCCGCGTTTCTGCTATCATTGGAAAGCGGAAAAGTAACCACGGCCTTCATATTGCCGAATGGATGACCATTATTAAGAAGAAATAGGTTAATTTTGAGTTTTGTTCTCGAAAATCCTGCTAGAATTGGCAAAATTGATCAAAACAAAGATGGGGTAGGGGGAAAGTTATCGGTCGGATTTCCCAAAATAATATGTATAACTGGCAAGTGTTGTATACCGCCATACTCGCAAACACTCTGAGATTACGATACATGTGAATAATTAATTTCGTAAAAAACATCCTGCCCCTTAAGGTGGCCCTCCGCAGTTTCGTAGTAATGGCCCCTCTCTAATTTCATAATACGATAGACTGCCCTTGTTCTGCTACATCATAATTCTTCTTGTCTTCTTAATAGCTTATATCTATAATGCCATCCTATTCAGCATTATCAACGCTGCAAACGAGTACGTACAAATCGAGGGCTGGCTTCGTCTACACGCTGATCGGGATCATGGAGTAAAGTTTGTCCTGCCTCAGTTATGCCCCTTGGGTGTGCCTAAAAATCGGGACTCATTTACGGGAAGAAAATCTGACAAAAAACGGTTAGGTTAACACCCCCTTTTTTTGCCTTTTTAAGTTGAGACCGGACCAGGGAACATGAGTAAGAAGTTTAATTGAAATCGCTCTTACAGATTTTTCTGGAAATTGAGCCGAATTTGACCATTTTTCGACATTTTTAAGGGGTTTTCTAGGAAAAATGAAGCAAGCATGGAGGAGAATGTTCGAGTTAAATTTTTCTATAACATAGCAGTGTTATATCTTAAAATAATAGTTTCATCATCCGCTTTCAGAAAATATATACATATAAGTGATTTGGGTTGAAGGTTTTGCGACAACTGGTGGCCTAAAAACGGACCCATAGTCTATTCCATGCCGAATAAAAGAATCTCCGGAGTGCACCCTTTAAAGGTTATACAAAATGGTCTCAAAATCTGCTACTTGTTTGTGCTAAATTGTTGTAGAGGTGATTATATAGACTTGTTTCACATTTTTGTATGTTTTCAAACTGCCCAAGGTTGGAAATAGCAGCAGTAAAGTGCGACAATTTCATGCCCCTTTCAAAACGGCAAAAGCTGTGACCGCTTTACCTGTGACGTCACAACCTGATTACGATCTCGCTCAAATGCATGTTGTGACGTCAAAATGTCAGCGACATCACGCTAGAACTCCCACGGTTGGGTGAATCTTTCGTAACAACGCCCGACGTCATAGACTATGACGTTTAGGGCGCAATCGTAATCAGGTTGTGACGTCATGTACCAGAGGTCACGTCTCCTATACGTTTGCCTCCACATGTGTGCTATTCGTTTCCTAAAACCCACTTCGACGACATTATTCGAGAAAAAAATACTAATTTGTTGTTTGGAACACTACTGGGTATGTTTTAATGCAAAGTAGTATAGAGTCATTTGGTATAACCTTTAAGGCATAATAGTGGAGTCTATGCATTATCTTAATGTAGACTCCGTTACGGAGCGGAGATGTATCATTACGCCAGATTGTTTAATTTTGACTGCCTAGTTATACCTGAAGCGCTATTTTCGGAAGCAGGTGGAAAGAAGACCAGGAGTTCGATTAAAATAATCCACAGTGTGTCCATTAGTATACAATTGAGGTTACTGCATACTGTATTCCATACAGGAGTTATCTCCCCTGGACTGAGATTTCGGTGGATATTATGGCAGAACGAGGTCCTATCAGAATGATATAAATTTGCCAGTGTAAATTTTCTTTACAAGAGAACCCATTTACAGTCCATAAAGGATGGAATGGATGTATATTATTATGGTTTTACAAATTATTTCTCAAGTTTCTGAAGTATTTCCCATGTTTCTAAGAGAAAATTGAGTGCAAAATTACCAATAATTTGACTTGGTTACATCGCTTATTTGCATTTTCCCGCGTTTCTGCTATCATTGGAAAGCGGAAAAGTAACCACGGCCTTCATATTGCCGAATGGATGACCATTATTAAGAAGAAATAGGTTAATTTTGAGTTTTGTTCTCGAAAATCCTGCTAGAATTGGCAAAATTGATCAAAACAAAGATGGGGTAGGGGGAAAGTTATCGGTCGGATTTCCCAAAATAATATGTATAACTGGCAAGTGTTGTATACCGCCATACTCGCAAACACTCTGAGATTACGATACATGTGAATAATTAATTTCGTAAAAAACATCCTGCCCCTTAAGGTGGCCCTCCGCAGTTTCGTAGTAATGGCCCCTCTCTAATTTCATAATACGATAGACTGCCCTTGTTCTGCTACATCATAATTCTTCTTGTCTTCTTAATAGCTTATATCTATAATGCCATCCTATTCAGCATTATCAACGCTGCAAACGAGTACGTACAAATCGAGTGCTGGCTTCGTCTACACGCTGATCGGGATCATGGAGTAAAGTTTGTCCTGCCTCAGTTATGCCCCTTGGGTGTGCCTAAAAATCGGGACTCATTTACGGGAAGAAAATCTGACAAAAAACGGTTAGGTTAACACCCCCTTTTTTTTGCCTTTTTAAGTTGAGACCGGACCAGGGAACATGAGTAAGAAGTTTAATTGAAATCGCTCTTACAGATTTTTCTGGAAATTGAGCCGAATTTGACCATTTTTCGACATTTTTAAGGGGTTTTCTAGGAAAAATGAAGCAAGCATGGAGGAGAATGTTCGAGTTAAATTTTTCTATAACATAGCAGTGTTATATCTTAAAATAATAGTTTCATCATGCTCTTTCAGAAAATATATACATATAAGTGATTTGGGTTGAAGGTTTTGCGACAACTGGTGGCCGAAAAACGGACCCATAGTCTATTCCATGCCGAATAAAAGAATCTCCGGAGTGCACCCTTTAAGGCATAATAGTGGAGTCTATGCATTATCTTAATGTAGACTCCGTTACGGAGCGGAGATGTATCATTACGCCAGATTGTTTAATTTTGACTGCCTAGTTATACCTGAAGCGCTATTTTCGGAAGCAGGTGGAAAGAAGACCAGGAGTTCGATTAAAATAATCCACAGTGTGTCCATTAGTATACAATTGAGGTTACTGCATACTGGACTGAGATTTCGGTGGATATTATGGCAGAACGAGGTCCTATCAGAATGATATAAATTTGCCAGTGTAAATTTTCTTTACAAGAGAACCCATTTACAGTCCATAAAGGATGGAATGGATGTATATTATTATGGTTTTACAAATTATTTCTCAAGTTTCTGAAGTATTTCCCATGTTTCTAAGAGAAAATTGAGTGCAAAATTACCAATAATTTGACTTGGTTACATCGCTTATTTGCATTTTCCCGCGTTTCTGCTATCATTGGAAAGCGGAAAAGTAACCACGGCCTTCATATTGCCGAATGGATGACCATTATTAAGAAGAAATAGGTTAATTTTGAGTTTTGTTCTCGAAAATCCTGCTAGAATTGGCAAAATTGATCAAAACAAAGATGGGGTAGGGGGAAAGTTATCGGTCGGATTTCCAAAATAATATGTATAACTGGCAAGTGTTGTATACCGCCATACTCACAAACACTCTGAGATTACGATACATGTGAATAATTAATTTCGTAAAAAACATCCTGCCCCTTAAGGTGGCCCTCCGCAGTTTCGTAGTAGTAATGGCCCCTCTCTAATTTCATAATACGATAGACTGCCCTTGTTCTGCTACATCATAATTCTTCTTGTCTTCTTAATAGCTTATATCTATAATGCCATCCTATTCAGCATTATCAACGCTGCAAACGAGTACGTACAAATCGAGTGCTGGCTTCGTCTACACGCTGATCGGGATCATGGAGTAAAGTTTGTCCTGCCTCAGTTATGCCCCTTGGGTGTGCCTAAAAATCGGGACTCATTTACGGGAAGAAAATCTGACAAAAAACGGTTAGGTTAACACCCCCTTTTTTTTGCCTTTTTAAGTTGAGACCGGACCAGGGAACGTGAGTAAGAAGTTTAATTGAAATCGCTCTTACAGATTTTTCTGGAAATTGAGCCGAATTTGACCATTTTTCGACATTTTTAAGGGGTTTTCTAGGAAAAATGAAGCAAGCATGGAGGAGAATGTTCGAGTTAAATTTTTCTATAACATAGCAGTGTTATATCTTAAAATAATAGTTTCATCATGCTCTTTCAGAAAATATATACATATAAGTGATTTGGGTTGAAGGTTTTGCGACAACTGGTGGCCTAAAAACGGACCCATAGTCTATTCCATGCCGAATAAAAGAATCTCCGGAGTGCACCCAAAGTGCTATGATAGTCGAGCCCCCCCCCACCCCCCCCACTTTTTGGGAGCTTCCGCCGGCGCTGTGCTGTACATTGTTATTCTTAACGTGATCAAGTCTTTGCTGGTTGACATATTTTCTTTATGACAGATAGCGGCGAAATATACAGTAATAAACATGGACCAGTTCCTTGATAATAGGATGGCTCAATCGGAGGAATTGTTGGCGTGATTTATCCATCTCTTTACCAGATCGTAACAAGTGTGAACTGAAGTGGCACAAATATATCGGCAGGCCGGTGTGGAGGCTAAGAATATCCCATATTAAGAGTGCAAGGACACTCTTCTCCAGATATCTCCAGAGGTATAGGACACTCTTCACTCAGTAAAAAGATAGGAAACGGGACACTTATCCCTACTCTTAGCCACCACACCGGAGTGAGGAGTTAATGATAATAATCTTGATCAAAGGAGGTTTCCCATGGTCGATTATAGTCATATACTGAATTTATCAGTCGAAAAAAATGCAGTTGGCGGATGTCGAAAATATGCTGTCAAAATGCGCCAGAACGCGCCATATGGCATCTAAATTTTCAAAAAAAATCCGGGGGGGCATGCCCCCGGACCCCCCTAGCCGGGCTTCGCGCCTGCGGCGCTCGCATTAGAAGTTCCGGAATATTCTCTACCGACCCCCCCCCGTTGCGAAACCAGCCTACGGGCTTGAATACAACCAACATTTTAATTAGCTGAACATCCTGTTGGGCTCACGCACATGTCTCACACATGAACTCAATAGGCAATAATCAGAAACTCATTGAAAATCCCATTTGTTTGAGTGGGTATGGGCCATTTTCATGAAAATGTACAAATAACGGTAAAGACATTTTTTTTTTACATTTTGTTCATTTTACAGCCAGAGATAAGCTGCTGGAAATGCCAGATGATTAAACATTTCATATTTTTTCTCTATTGTAAAATGTCTATTTTGGCAAAGATAACTGCTTTAAAAGATTAAATTTTCAAATCTGAAAATGAATTTGTCTTTAGTGTTACCGTTGTAAATGCAGTTTAAAAGTTAATCATTTTTAAACAACACAGTATTTAATAAAAAGAAACTTGGATACCATTATGTAAAACATATGAGAATATAAAGTCCTGTTCATTTCACATATCTTAATATGTGAACACTATTACAAAAAGATTTATTGTAATTTATTCGATTTATTCAACTGTCTTTACCGTTACCAGGAAAGCTTTTTTGGAGAAATTTAGCACAAGATTTTTTTTTTAGAGGGCACCACTGTCATTGTTAAATGTAACAGGGTGTGGGCAGCCATTTTCCGTCCAGCCTTGTGGCAACAGAGCACGTGTTTTCTACAAAGTTGAAAAAATAAGTGCGTGTCGCACTTATTGTCTGTCTTTACCGTTACTGAGTTATATCAGTTAAGTTATCTGTGACTGTTACCAAACAAAGCACAAGAAATGTGAAAGTAAGTATATCAAGAACAATTCACCATGAAAGACACACTAATCCAGTTCAGCCGGCCTCATGCCGACGTTATCTGTCTTTACCGTTACTCAAACTTGTCTTTACCGTTTATAAATGCCATAACGGTAAAGACAAGAATATAACGGTAAAGACAAAAAAAAATCCTGGCCAACTAACACAGTTATTTAGGAAATTGTAGTGACATTCTGATTATAAATTGGTCTTGAATTCAATGTCTTTACCGTTACAAATTTGTCTTTTCCGTTACCACCTGAAAATAACATGGGCTAGAATGGGAAAAACTTTTCTCCCAATTATTTTCGGGGGATACATGTAAGTACAGTGAATCTAGCTTGGCTGATAGGAAAACAGTCTTTGTGGCCTACAACAAGATCTTCATTAATTCCATTTTGGTGGCAAACTGCACAAATTGAATTTTAGAATTGTCTTTACCGTTACTTGTACATTTTCATGAAAATGGCCCGTATACGAGTGCAAGACGATGTTTCGAAAAGCAAAATTAAAGAGATGAGGTCCCAAAAAACAAAAACCAGGAAATCATTAAAAATATTTTTCAAAAATCTCAGTCGATACATCAGTGCGAGACAACCAAGTACCTAAAATTGAGCCAGTCAAAAAGGTCAACATTACCGTGACTCAAAACACAAGAATGTTCGAAAACTTTAGTTGGCTATTCTTTTACTGCCGTTAATGGACGTGGAGTATGATAAAACTGCAGGAAACCTTATTGTAAACAAGAAATCTATTCAGAAATGGCAAGGTCAATGGCGACCAAAACTCAGGAATTCATTCATTTTTTGAGTGAATGTACGGAGTGGGGCGATTTGTCGGGTGCCAAGGTTGAGGTAAAACGGTCACGGTCGAGGTCACTGGTAAACAACAAATTAGAGAGATATTTAGTTTTAATAGCGTCCGTACCATAGCCCACAGTATCTGTATAGCGGCCATGTTAAATGCTGGACTGGTGCTATCTAAGATAGGACTTATAACATTGCAGTCTCAAAAAATGGAGGGCTCCCCGCACCCACCCCAACCCCCCACCCCCCATCGGATCCGCGATACTGCTAAACGTTTATTTGAATGTTGTACGTAAGTTTTACAGGTTTATTACAGCACGTGTCATATGTCTGATTTGTACCTGCATGAAATATATTATCGCGGGACTAGTTTTCAACACTGCCCTGTGTCTCTATTCTGGACCAGTTTTAGTATTTTTAATGGCTAACTTGTTTAAAATGGCATGGTATCTGATTGAACCAAAAGCTAGCTTACCTAGTAAATGCTTGTTAGCTTGTGGTAATTCCCTGTCCTGGTAGATGCCTTTAATCCGCAAAGTTTTGTCACGCTTATCTCCTGACAATGTTGCGAAGCTACATTCTAGACGCTCTGACGTACTTTGGACTTTAAATGAACTGTATAAAAACTTCAGAAAAAAATTCTACTGTTATCTAGGTGAATATATAAATAGAAATTTATTAGTGTTTCCAGGAAACTTGGTGAGTTTACCAGGAAACTTGGTGAGTTTATCATGTTTCTGTGGATACTATAATCATGGCTTGAATCGGCTGCAGACAGCTTTCGGTGGCCCAGCCAATCAGCGTAGGTATTGTAGGCACGTGGTTTTACCCTTGGCGGGCTATATAAACGGGAATTATCTAGTTAAATTGCCTTATAACAAAGCTGTATCTTTATGTCGATTCCGTACAGGAAATCATAAGTTACCTATTGTGACTGGTCGTTTTAATAATGTTGAAGTCGCTGACCGGCTGTGCCAGAAATGTTCTTTGTCTAAAGTAGGTGATGAGTATCACTTTATCTTAGAATGCCCTTCATTGTCAACCATTCGTGAAAAGCATTTACCCAGGAAATATTGGGTAAGACCCTCCAAACTTAATTTTTACAATTTAATGAGTTCCGAAAAGATTGGCTTGCAATGTAAGATTTCTTCTTTCATTTTACAAGGTTTCAAAACCATTCGTATTTCCTAACAATTTTTGGTTTTGGCTGAATATAGTTTGATTTACACATAGCTATATATATTTTAGGGGTTGATCAGATTTGATGTTTCATCTCCCTTCTGTTTGATTGTTGGGGTTTATCTCCCTTCTATTGTTCTGATTGAAGCGCAGTACTGTATTGCTGCCGGATATGTGGTTTGCTATTTTTGTATCTCTATGTCTTGTACAAGATTAAGAGAATAAAATTCAATTCAATTCAATTCAAGGTAGAAGAGGTTCTTCGCATTTTGCCCCTAATTAGGTCGCCTAATTACCATTGGCGGGAAATGACTACTTTAGACTTCCGGCATCATTGGTTCGGCTTTGTCAGACGAACAAGGACTATATCATAAATTTGGGGATCCTACATCATCCATAAGAAGTCTCACGCGTGTAGATGAACTTTACGAGGAACCAAATTTCCTTTGTGTCTGTCGTTAATGAAGCAGATTCTTGCTTCATTCAAAGGACTTTAAAATTCCCGGGCTAAGTCAGCTGTATAGCTGGCTAAGCCCATATATGGCCCGCATCCTCCCTCTTTTCCGAGTTTCGTTATTTAGTTCCTTAAGTTGTTTTTTTATCAGATTGTCCGATCTTCGCAAGTTGGGGTCACGCACATGCAGTGGCGTCGGAACCGGGGGGGGGCCAGGGGGGGCCGGGCCCCCCCACTTTTGTTTTAGGGGGGGCCCGAATATCTTTGGGCCCCCCCACTTTTCGGCACTCCTAACTGACCATGTCCCACATAAAAATTACAGATAAGAGTGCCAGGACGGGTGGTGGTGTGTTATATGCCTGTCTTGTTTGTGTTAAACCAAGGAGTAAAAAAAATCAAGCATATTCTTCAATATCGATGCATGTTTTAATATGCGAAACAAAATAGAACCATAAATCAATATACATTGTGTTCAGATTTATTTTCGGGAAAACGCGTAAAACGTATCTCCGGCAACCTGGAAACCCTGGAGCTTCCGATGCCTAAGCGGTCCCTGGACCCTCGCCTGTCAGGCTGTGAGTATCGATTATTTTAGCTTTGTGTAAATGAATCGGTATCATATTGGTTCTAATGTTCCATGATGTAAAGGTCATCGTTTTCCTTTATGTGTTAAATATAACTGGAAAGTCAAATGGATTCAGGCATGAAGTATGATTTTTTCAATATCAATGTGTGCTTATAAATGCGAAACAAACGTGAAAATAGAACCATAAATATGCATACATTATGTTCGAATATTTTTCCTGGAAAACGCTCAGAACGCATCTCTGGAGATCTGGGACCTCGAAGCTTCCGGGGCCTAGGCGGCCCCTGGACCCTCGCCTGTTGGGCTGTGAGGATTTTCTTGTTTTATCTTTGTGTGAACGATCGTATCGGTCGACATATTGGTTTCCCTTCCAAGAACTAAAAGTCATCGTTTTGCATGTTTTAATATAATCAGAAAGTCAAATGTATGCAGGCATGAGGTGCGATGTTTTCAATATCGATGCGTGCTTAAAATTGCGAAAAAATCGTGAAAATAGAATCATAAATCTGCTAGCTGTATGCTCAGTTTTATTTCCGGGAAAACGCTCAGAAAGCATCTCCGGCGATCTAGGACCCCGGAGCTTCCGGGGCCTAGGCGGCCCCTGGACCCTCGCCTGTTGGGCTGTGAGGATTTCCTTGTTTTATCTTTGTGTGAACGATCGTATCGGTCGGCATATTGGTTTCCGTTCCAAGAACTAAAAGTCATCATTTTGCATGTTTTTAATATAACCAGAAAGTCAAATGTATGAGGTACGATGTTTTCAATATGGATGCGTGCTTAAAATTGCGAAAAAATCGTGAAAATAGAATCATAAATCTACTAGCTATATGCTCAGTTTTATTTCCGGGAAAACGCTCAGAAAGCATCTCCGGCGATCTAGGACCCCGGAGCTTCCGGGGCCTAGGCGGCCCCTGGACCCTCACCTGTTGGGCTGTGAGGATTTCCTTGTTTTATCTTTGTGTAAACGATCGTATCGGTCGGCATATTGGTTTCCCTTCCAAGAACTAAAAGTCATCGTTTTGCATGTTTTAATATAACCAGAAAGTCAAATGTATGCAGTCATGAGGTGCGATGTTTTCAATATCGATGCGTGCTTAAAATTGCGAAAAAATCGTGAAAATAGAATCATAAATCTGCAAGCAGTATGATCAGTTTTATTTCGGGAAAACGCTCAGAACGCATCTCCGGCGATCTAGGACCCCGGAGCTTCCGGGGCCTAGGCGGTCCCTGGACCCTCGCCTGTTGTGCTGTGATAGTGGCCCCCCGCCCCCGCCCCCCACTTTCAGTTACGTTCCGACGCCGCTGACATGTATGTCTCACACAATAGTTCAATAGGCAATAATCAGAAGTCACAGAAAATCGCACTTATTTGAGTGGGTATACGAGGGCAAGACGATGTATCGGAAAGCAAAATTAAAGAGAAGAGGTCCCAAAAAACGAAAACCAGGAAATCATTAAAAATATTTTGTTTAAAAGTCTCAATCGATACATCAGTGACTGTGTGAGACAATATTGAATATATCATACCTTAGCTTACTGCAGTAGCAGTTGCCTAATTTCAGTTAATTCAAAACTTCTCTACAAATATGAAGCCAAGGTGAACTAATAAGTACAATACCCGAAGCGACACAGGACTGTCGGTGCCTGAAAATATTGGACGTGGAAACCATATTTTTTCTCTATTGTAAAATGTCTATTTTGGCAAAGATAACTGCTTTAAAAGATTAAATTTTCAAATCTGAAAATGAATTTGTCTTTAGTGTTACCGTTGTAAATGCAGTTTAAAAGTTAATCATTTTTAAACAACACAGTATTTAATAAAAAGAAACTTGGATACCATTATGTAAAACATATGAGAATATAAAGTCCTGTTCATTCCACATATCTTAATATGTGAACAATATTACAAAAAGATTTATTGTAATTTATTCGATTTATTCAACTGTCTTTACCGTTACCAGGAAAGTTTTTTGGAGAAATTTAGCACAAGAATTTTTTTTAGAGGGCACCACTGTCATTGTTAAATGTAACAGGGTGTGGGCAGCCATTTTCCGTCCAGCCTTGTGGCAACAGAGCACGTGTTTTCTACAAAGTTGAAATGAAAGTACTCAAGAGTACTATTGTCTGGAACAGTAATGGATGTGCAATATCGATTCGTTGCTTCAGAATAGTGTACATCTATTTCGATTTTCGGGAGTTTCCGAATTGTCACCGTAAGAGTTATTTGCCCCTGCCCGCTAGTGGGCACTCGAGTCAGGGAAAACAACATATGTACTCAATAACATGAAAAGAGATAGAGTGCAATAAGCCTTTTCGCGGTTACAAGAATCGGGAGTGATCTAGAGTTCGCTGTGTGAAATGAGTTACCTGTATCTCTTTATTCAGCATTACAAAGGCATGAAAACAAATACAGTTTGCCATACACTGTTTACATCTGGACATCACAGAGAATATTTGAGCTCCTTGATGAAAGCTACCATGAACAATCTTTGTGCTGCTAATTATATGGGCAGGAGGCCCAGGATTTGTTTCCACGTCATTTGCCATTGTTATGAGAGCCGGCAAATAATACCTACATACAAACAATTGCATAATCCATAAACTGGCAAAATAAGAACAGTTAGACCTGAAAGCTTCATCCTGACTATAAAACCTGTAGTTCACTGTGACCTTTGAAATCCAGTGATGTAAAAAAGCATACACAATCGGAAGCATGAGTGCTGCTAGCTTTACCTGATTGCCTCGTAATCGTTTGCAATGGATACCAATTTGTTGGCTGTACTGGTCAATAGAAATTCCCATCGTTCTTAGAAATTTAATTTACACGTGCCTTACAAGTTAAATTTAGAACTTTCGAGCGTGTTTTCAGCTCCAAATGTGCTCCACTCCAAGTGTGCTTAACTCCAAGGGTACGCTCAACTCGATCGTACAAACCAGACCTATTAAATTCGGGACAAATTCACAATGACGATTTAACGAATTGGCACGGACAATTGACAAATAGGCCAAAATACTAATCTAAGTTGGCCAACTTCGTGTTATTAGAATTCATTATTTAATTGCCAAATTATGCGACAAATATTTTCTCATTACCAGCACTGAAATGTAAATGCTGTTGTTGCTGAGAAAGGAATTCTGACGAAACGTTTTCCTTCAGCTCAAGTTGGGCTATAAACAACACAAACAATGATTCAGTTCAAGGACGTAAATACAGTATGGCCTGGTACTTGCCAATGAATCAAACCAAGTGTTTTCCCCACGTCGACGGTTGTCCACTTCACACGTCTGCTTATCACGGGCAATGCGGACATTAAAATCCCGCCAGAAGGAAACCACGAGGTGCTGTGGAAACCCTTGTTACCATGTGCATAGTTCAAACATAGTCCACTAATTCACGAGCAGTGTGAACAAAACAAGATAAAAGATACGACTGGCGATACCGTTAAAATACAGGCCTTCGCCTAATTCATCTAAATGTACAAACGTTTTTGGTTGGTTTTATCCCTTCGGAGTTAAAAAATGTGAACCTGCGGATTCTCTTTCCTTTGACCGCATCACTCGTTGGCTGGCCTAATCACACTCATAAGCTGGCCAGATGGCTCTGCGCAGTTATTGGGGCAGGGGTCAGCCGGATATAGTGTGTGTACCAGTGTTGGCAAGCAGCCAAATTTGCTGTACGGCAGCAGAGTCTGGGAATAGGGCTTCGCCCTGTTCCAGACAAAAATAAGTGCGTGTCGCACTTATTGTCTGTCTTTACCGTTACTGAGTTATATCAGTTAAAGATGTAATCAGCCTCAAACCTGGGCTGAAATCGATTTATCTCAAACTCAGCGAAAGTGACATATGTTACAATAGGTACAAAATGAGACACATTTGACCACAAAAAACTAAACTTGTTTCTACCGTTCACGAGAAAATAGAAGGAATTGATCTTTAAAAATAAACAGCATGGCATGCCGTTTATTTTTCCACGGCTGTGTCAACAAGCGTATACACGTGTGGTGCATTCTACCAACGTATGCTAAGCGACATTACCGAACCGTAGGCACGAGCCATGACGTTATCCCATGGCTGCAGCTGTGCAGCATTCAAATTCGTGAGCGTCGCCACGTCACTCATACGTCACGCAGTGACGTCATTTTCCTCTCCGCGTACAACACACACTCAATGGCGAAACAGAAAACCTGTCGAAGCGGGCAGAGTTTCAAATCTCTCTGACAAGATATTCTTGCATTCGTTGTATATAGCGATCCTACCATCATCAAATATAATACATATAATGCTTTGTTAATCTTCCCTGCTGAAAAAACCCATAGGGGAGAGTTTACAAAATCCTTCCATTTTGAGGCTGATTACATCTTTAAGTTATCTGTGACTGTTACCAAACAAAGCACAAGAAATGTGAAAGTGAGTATATCAAGAACAATTCACCATGAAAGACACACTAATCCAGTTCAGCCGGCCTCATGCCGACGTTATCTGTCTTTACCGTTACTCAAACTTCTCTTTACCGTTTATAAACGCCATAACGGTAAAGACAAGAATATAACGGTAAAGAAAAAAAAAATTCTTGGCCAGCTAACACAGTTATTTAGGAAATTGTAGTGACATTCTGATTATAAATTTTCTTGGAACTTGAAAAACAGCAAAAGAATGTTTAGCAAAAGGCAGCTTGACTTTCATTAAGAAACTAAAACTGGTTAGTTAAAAAAATGGTCTTGAATTCAATGTCTTTACCGTTACAAATTTGTCTTTTCCGTTACCACCTGAAAATAGCATGGGCTAGAATGGGAAAAACTTTTCTCCCAATTATTTTCGGGGGTTACATGTAAGTACAGTGAATCTAGCTTGGCTGATAGGAAAACAGTCTTTGTGGCCTACAACAAGGTCTTCATTAATTCCATTTTGGTGGCAAACTGCACAAATTGAATTTTAGAATTGTCTTTACCGTTACTTGCACATTTTCATGAAAATGGCCCGTATACGAGTGCAAGACGATGTATCGAAAAGCAAAATTAAAGAGATGAGGTCCCAAAAAACAAAAACCAGGAAATCATTGAAAATATTTTTCAAAAATCTCAGTCGATACATCAGTGCGAGACAACCAAGTACCTAAAATTGAGCCAGTCAAAAAGGTCAACATTACCGTGACTCAAAACACAAGAATGTTCGAAAACTTTAATTGGCTATTCTTTTACTGCCGTTAATGGACGTGGAGTATGATAAAACTGCAGGAAACCTTATTGTAAACAAGAAATCTATTCAGAAATGGCAAGGTCAATGGCGACCAAAACTCAGGAATTCATTCATTTTTTGAGTGAATGTACGGAGTGGGGCGATTTGTCGGGTGCCAAGGTTGAGGTAAGACGGTCACGGTCGAGGTCACTGGTAAACAACAAATTAAAGAGATATTTAGTTTTAATAGCGTCCGTACCATAGCCCACAGTATCTGTATAGCGGCCATGTTAAATGCTGGACTGGTGCTATCTAAGATAGGACTTATAACATTGCAGTCTAAAAAAATGGAGGGCTCCCCGCACCCACCCCAACCCCCCACCCCCCATCGGATCCGCGATACTGCTAAACGTTTATTTGAATGTTGTACGTAAGTTTTACAGGTTTATTACAGCACGTGTCATATGTCTGATTTGTACCTGCATGAAATATATTATCGCGGGACTAGTTTTCAACACTGCCCTGTGTCTCTATTCTGGACCAGTTTTAGTATTTTTAATGGCTAACTTGTTTAAAATAGCATGGTATCTGATTGAACCAAAAGCTAGCTTACCTAGTAAATGCTTGTTAGCTTGTGGTAATTCCCTGTCCTGGTAGATGCCTTTAATCCGCAAAGTTTTATCACGCTTGTCTCCTGACAATGTTGCGAAGCTACATTCTAGACGCTCTGACGTACTTTGGACTTTAAATAAACTGTATAAAAACTTCAGAAATAATTTCTACTGTTATCTAGGTGAATATTTAAATAGAAATTTATTAGTGTTTCCAGGAAATTTGGTGAGTTTACCAGGAAACTTGGTGAGTTTATCATGTTTCTGTGGATACTATATTTATGGCTTGAATCGGCTGCAGACAGCTTTCGGTGGCCCAGCCAATCAGCGTAGGTATTGTAGACACGTGGTTTTACCCTTGGCGGGCTATATAAACGGGAAGGTAGAAGAGGTTCTTCGCATTTTGCCCCTAATTAGGTCGCCTAATTACCATTGGCGGGAGATGACTACTTTAGACTTCCGGCATCATTGGTTCGGCTTTGTCAGACGAACAAGGACTATATCATAAATTTGGGGATCCTACACCATCTATAAGAAGTCTCACGCGTGTAGATGAACTTACGATGAACTTTTATCAGATTGTCCGATCTTTCGCAAGTTGGGGTCACGCACATGTCTCACACAAAAGTGCAATAGGCAATAATCAGAAGTCACAGAAAATCGCACTTATTTGAGTGGGTATACGAGGGCAAGACGATGTATCGGAAAGCAAAATTAAAGAGAAGAGGTCCCAAAAAACGAAAACCAGGAAATCATTAAAAATATTTTGTTTAAAAGTTTCAATCGATACATCAGTGACTGTGTGAGACAATATTGAATAGCATACCTTAGCATACTGCAGTAGCAGCAGTTGCCTAATTTCAGTTAATTCAAAACTTCTCTACAAATATGAAGCCAAGGTGAACTAATAAGTACAATACCCGAAGCGACACAGGACTGTCGGTGCCTGAAAATAGTGGACGTGGAAACCAGAGGTATCCCAGCATCACGGAAACATCGCCATTATGAATTATCCAAACGAGCTCCCTGTAGTCTAGTACGGTATTGACAATCGTACTCTGTACGGCTAATACACAAAGCTCTCGCAGTTAGTTCGATCTGCATAGGTAAGGGAAGAAAACTTGCGCTGAGACTCTGGGTATTGACGGGAAGGCATTGTGGAAATATTGCAGCTATAGTCCAGCCTTTGATGTAGCTCTGTCTGGCCGACGATCTTCATAGTACACGACTAACCTACCATTAACTACTAATACAACCACCATTTTAATTAGCTGAACATTGTGCTGTTTCACATTGGTGATTGGAGGGCGATAATGCAGAACTAGGTATGGTAGTATAGCCTAGGTCTGCGACGGGAGAGTAACTCGAGGCCGGCCACTTTTAAAGAGATACAGCATCGTTAGTGGTGGTTTAATTGTTGATACAGTGCCAAACTGGAGCTCAAAAGTAGCTTTTGTCTAAATGCAGTTGTGTGTTGCAGACAAAGGGTTCGATCTAGTGCGACACCTACCATCAACTATAGATAATAGTACAGTTGTGATTGGCTTGTAGGCTCCATGATTAACCCTATCTGACCTGGCTTTTTGGGACCTGTCCAGGCCTGCTCCCCCCTCCCCCAATTTAATTATTTTTTACCCGTTGAGCTATGGGGGAAGCTTACCAGGCGCACGCTACGCACGCTACAAGAAAATGTAAAAAAAAACCTCCAAGATGGCCGCTTTGATGATTCTCAAAAAGGTCGATTTTTCGAATTTATTATTTATACAATTTCCACAAGAACTGCACGAGAAATTAGAAAATTGGTAATTAGTTACCTGATGTGAAATAGAAGTTTTTGCCAACTCAACCCCCCCCCCCCCCCAACCCACACACACACACCCCAACAACCACCAGGCCTACATGGTTAACGAAATTAACCAATCAGGGACAATGCCGTTTATCTCTTTAATATGACAGTGTAAAGATGCCAGCTCATTCCAGTTTATGCTCTCCTTGGTTGAAGTGAACTGATGAAAATAACAGACCAGAACAGCTTTGTTTGCATTATTTTAAAATAACTCATAATTCATCAGGTGAAATGCAAGGATTCCCCAAAACGATTTCGGAAATGACCCCAAATTGCCCAATTATTTCACGCCGTCAAATTGGTTCAGGTAATTAGCTATTCCAACTTATGCTAACATCGTCGTGAATGGGAAATGAAACTGTGTCCCATGGCCTGATACACGAGACATGCATGCTTTTTAGGTTTCACACTGATCAACACAAAATTACAATTTGCAGCACGACTTCTGTAACTTCTGGCATATATACATATTAGAATATAACAGTTTGCCCGGTGAAAGTCTTCTTGTTATGTTGCGTTTAATTATTTACAAATTGCAAACTTAAGACGGTCATTCATAAAAGATTTTCGCCTATTTTCACCGATCTAGTTGGATACAGGGGTCCAAAAAAAAGAAGCAAGAAATCCATAGTCGTGCCCTTAGGCGCCATAGAACTTGTCCTCTAATATCTAACCAAACGACTTTCTCCGGTAAATATCGTGGATTATGTGACACAGTTCATTGAACACCAATAGAGCTCTGACATTTATCACATAATCAGATCTTCGGCGATCATTGGTAAAAGAAAAAGTAGACTTAGAAGCAAAGATTGGATGTAACTCTGCTAAAACCATGAACTGGTACCAAAAAGCGCCACAGGGTTTGACATTGAACCAAAAGGTACCGAAAGACTCAATTCAATGCACACGACGTTTTCCCGACCTCTCGATTGTTTTTGCAGTTTATTCAAAACAATCTTGACATGCACAATTCTATATATGGACCGATTTTGTTGGGCCCACATGCGTCATTTTCACCGCATCAGATTGTATACATCCTACAATCAGATATACCCTCTGATTGTACTGGGGACAATTTTGTACTGGCCTAAATTTGCGGCAGCTGCTTCTGTGCGCATGGCCCTCGGCCAATCAGCATGGTCTGCCTGTAAACGGGGCGACATGAGCTCGGCATGTCACAGCGAAACAAGACATTGTACCGTGCGTTCTTGTGTAATAATTTAGCATAAAGTTGTTACAGAGGATTTCATAATAGATTACCAACATCTCTATCCTCGACAACAAATGACATGTTCTGATGTAGCCACAACACCAGATGTACCCCTCAAACCCGTCGCCTCCCACAAGGATCTTCGATGTGAACATGCTAACTTGGAAATATTCTAATGAGCTGGTGACTATGGCTCTCATTGGTTGTTGCGTCACTCGCTACAGAAATCGACGGGTGTAGATTTAATTTCCGTCCACTTTGGTTTGATGGAGAACTTGATACTATAGTTCGGTGTTCTCGAAACGAAGATCTAAGACCCAAAAAGAAAGACCCTTACCTAAAAGAGCCCCCCTCCCCCAAGAGGGTCTTCCATCTTCGGTCTTCGTTTTGGTACTGGCCCTGTGGGAAAAACCAAAACGAAGATGGAAGACCCAAAAACGAAGACCCTCGGATTTCTCGGATGTGTGATATCTCGAGAGGGCGTGAGGGTGTGGGAGAGTAGTATACAGCCGTGATTACACATCAAGTTGACCTCAAGAATTTGCATATCACGTGACCTTTGACCTTTGCATCAGCCAATCAGAAGCGAGTATTTTGACCTCGCCGTGTATTCCTCCGCGGTGAGATGTGTATGACGTCACTTCCGGTCTGCGTGAATCGGGCGTGACTTGGGACTATGGGATGCATGTACTGACTTGTATTTGGGGGTTTTCCATCACGGGGAGATCATGTGATAGTTCAAGGTCATATTAAATAGGAATGCATGTACTGACCTGTTCATCCGGGGTTTACATCCGGGGACACCTATATCCGGGTCCTTTAGCTGTGTATGTTGTTCCATACGGGTTCTTGTACAGCCGGGTTCTTGTACATCCGGGTTCACACGGGTGGGGGAACAGCCGGGTATTTTAGGATTGACCTATATCCGGGTCCTCTAGCAATACCTGTAGTGTGTAGCATTACATACGGGTTCTTGTACATCCGCGTTCTTGTACATCCGGGGTCTGTCAGGGTGGTGTATAAAAGTGAAGATTTTCATGGTATGGTTTCATTCATTGGCCTGCCTACTTCACCGGAGCTACCTGACCAGCCTGAGCCAGCCTGAGCCTACCTGAGGAGTGACCAGCCTACCTGAGGAGTGACCTGACCAGTAGGCGATACCAGTGGAACCTGAAGCCAGACCGATAGCATGAGACGTGGAGAAGATTTTCCAGAGGATCCAGGAGCGCCTCCGGCTGAAGTC
>JAVTVY010003896.1:0-38185 GCA_036873755.1 Hanleya hanleyi | reverse complement strand
CGACTGCACATGCGCAGAATGACATCAATTCCACGTATCACCCATCCAGTCGGATGCTCCCTCACGAGATCGTCAAATTGATACCTTCCACGAATCAATGGGACCGATTTCAATTAAACCTCTTACTCACCTTCCCTTGTCCGGTCTTAACTTAAAAAGGCAAGAAAAAGTGGGGGTCAACCTGCTAGTTTTCTGTCAGATTTTCTTCCCGTAAATGAGTCAAGATTTTTAGGCACGCCCATGGGGCATAACTGAGGCGGGTAAAAATTTATCCATGATCCCTATCAGCGTGTAGGCGAAGCCTGTCATCGAGTTCTACGTGCTCGTTTGCAGCGTTGATAATGCTGAATAGGATGGTGGTAGCAGAACACGGGCAGTCTATCGTTTCATGAAATTAGACACGTGTCATTACTACGAAACTGTGGAGGCCACCCAAGACCCCGCCCATCCTGTTTTACGTGGAGAGACGTGAAAAACAAGATCCCACAACCCATACCGCAATGAGTATGTGTGAGTTTTTCCATTAGGTTCAACATTGTCCAGTGATCCAGTATGGGCCTATTCACCCTAGCGGTATAGTGATCTGCCCTCTGGTAGATATATGAGGCTATTTTCAACCTGGTTTGTAGCATATGACTCGTGGTGTAATGGATAACGTGTCTGCCTCTAGATAAATCGACCCGGGTTCTATTCCCGCTGGCGCCTTTTCCCTTCTCCCGCTGTATTGCTATAACGAGGGTTCTCCACTTGCGATTTATGCTAGGCAAATATATGGCGATATTGTCGGGGACACTGTGCATTCCATTCCATTGATAGTGGACCAGCACCTAGTAATGCAAAGACGTAATGGCGGCCAAATTTGAGTCCATAGCTTCAACATGGAGTGTGTATGAAATGTCTCGATGCGTAGAAGCAGTGCTACAGATCAATGTGAAATATTCTGTAAAAGATTGTTTCTTCTATCGAACTTCAGTTAGGCCTTGTCAAGAACAGGCTGTACAGCTTGACGAGAGTGTCAGTGGGTCCACGTCAGTCCGTAACGTCACAGCAGAATTTTACACAACGTCACAATACGACGTTATAATGGAATTGTTAATCCGTTTGTTGCATAACGTCACCAATACACGTCAACAGGTCATGACATCGCCGCTACAGTGAAGGTCGGCATTACTAGAAGCCTGTCCTCAATCGGCCCAACGTTATTAGACGACGGCGGCCAGTCTATGTGATTCAAAAATCCGCGTATTTGCAGTCTCGCTGAAGTCTCGCTGAGATGGGACTAGTTTCTGACCGCATCACCGCCGGACCGTATCACTGCGGAAGAATACATCTTCAGGGATCACGTGTCGAGACTATAGTGACCTTGACCTCTCGATCACGTGATATTGACCTCTTGATCACGTGATCGTCACGTGAGCACCACATGACACCACAAAAGTAGGTCAATGCGCTAAAAGATCCGCTTTATATACTACTGAGGCTATTATTTCAGGCTAATGAGTGAATAGCCACTGTAATTTGCATAGAAAATAGTTTCGTAGGCAAGACAACTGGTAGAGGATACCATTGGGGACGACCCCGTTTAGGAATGGGTCCCGATTTGTAAGGCTCTCGGGGTGAAGACCACGAGTTGACAGATGCGCATGTCGTCTGTGATGTCATCGGTGACGTCATCAGTAGGAGTAGTAGCCAAAGTGGGCATTTTGGGGATGTGAAGGAAAGTGTTCAGGGTAGATATGGACCATTCATGGTCCCAATGGACCGCGTTGGGTGTAATCTTTTAGCTCTCTGCATGTAGACGACGCGTAAATAGTGTTTACTGGAAGTCACATCGTTCTACGCATGCGCACTTGGGTAGTAGTAAAGAAAAAATCATTTTGGGCGTGGTGGGAGTGTGTTTGAGTGATTGAGGGACCACTATTGGTCCGATTGTGTCGTGGGAGGTGTCATCGTAAATCACCCTTATAGTAGACTCTGACTGGACGGGTGTGTCGTGGAAGTAAGGCTATGGCCTGCATACGCAGACAGAGAATGGTGGGAAAAGGGCGTTGGAAAGCCCGTTATGGGGTCGAGATGGCTCGATATTGGTTTGGATGGGCCGGGGGAGGTATCAGTTTGAAACATTCGTGGCTCCTATTGGAGGGGCCGGGTCGTAGAAATGACTAAGCGGTCATTCTGCACATGCGCAGTCGTGGAGTAGTAGAGAAAATGGCAGTTTTGGAAGTGCGGAAGGGCACTATATCATATTGGGGGTATATAATTCATCCAAGTATAGCGGTTGTGGTGAATAACAACAAGTTCAGCAATGTTCATACAGTTTATTATCCCCAGTGTTACATCATACTCAGGCTGGGGGTGTCGCCCCGGGTATGTTTAGTATGTTCACAACAAAACAAATTGAAATATCAAACACCATGTTTTATTATTTAACGCACTGTCACATTAGGTACAAGTGTTTACTGAGCTCAAGTCCACGATCAGCTGGTAGACATATAGAGTTTATGCGGCATGTTATGCTATTCATCAGTGCATGGGTGTCGCATTCAGCCTAGGGGGTGATCTATCATTTTAACCACGAAGAACGTAACATTGGTCACCCTCTCCACTGTCCACTTGGTGTTGGGAGCGTTGACGTTGCGCCCATTCCAAGAGATCCACGGTGACCAGTCCCTCCAGCATCGTCTCCATTTTCGCGCGATTGGTGATGGTGAAAGGATGGTCGTATACTTGGTTGTTGGCACTGGAATGATGCGGTCTGGCGGTGATGCAGCCAGAAACTAGTCCCATCTCAGCGAGACTTCAGCGAGACTGCAAAAACGCGGATTTTTGAACCATCTAGACCGTCGTCTAATTACGTTGAGCCGACTGACGACAGGGTTCTAGTAATGCCGACCTTCACTGTAGCAATGTCATGACCTGTTGACGTGTATTTGTGACGTTATGCAACAATCGGATTAACAATTCCATTAAAACGTCGTATTGTGACGTTGTGTACAATTCTGCTGTGACGTTACGGACTGACGCGGATCCACAGACACTCTCGCCAAGCTGTACAGCCTATTCTTGACAAGGCCTAGCTGAAGTTCGATAAAAGAAACAACCTTTTACAGAATATTTCACATTGATCTCTAGCACTGCCACTACGCATCGAGCCATTTCATACACACACCATGTTGAAGCTATGGGTTCAAATTTGGCCGCCATTACGTCTTTGCATTAGTAGGTGCTGGTCCACTAGCCTTCATCCGCCCTTCCGAAGCGTCATTGGAATGCACAGGCCCCCCGACAGTATCGCCATATATTTGCCTAGCATAAATGGCAAGTGGGAGACCCTCGTCATAGCCATACAGCGGGAGAAGGGAAAGGGTCCCAGCGGGAATTGAACCCGGGTCGTTTTATCTAGAGGCAGACACGTTATCCATTACACCACGAGTCATATGCTACAAACCAAGGTTGAAAATAGCATCATATATCTACCAGAGGGCAGATCTCTATGATCTGAATGGTCATGAATGGACTGAATGGTCCATCTGTTCTCTTATGAATATGACTATATGCAGGCGCTTTCAAAAACCGATCCATTCAAAGCCCGTTCCTTCTCATTCACCAAACGCTATATAGACGATCTTCTCGCTGTGGATAATCGCTGTATAAATGACGCGGTGAAGGATAAATATCCACCTTCACTGGATTTGAAGGAAACTACAGATAGCCCTACAGGCACATCTTATTTAGATCTCTATCTCTATAAAAATGAAGCGGGCATTCTCTCTCGTCGACTTTATGACAAAGAGATGATTACAATTTCGACATCGTAAACTATCCCTTTCTGGATAGTAATATTCCAGTGGGACCTGCATATGGCGTATACATATCTCGCTTAGTAGCATTTGCTAGATCCTTTGTTAAATGTGATGATTTTAATCAACGTCACAAAACATTGTTGCAGAAACTTATAAAACAGGGATATTCCACCAAGCGCCTCCACTCAAAGTTTCTCAAATTTGGCGATACATATCGCATGCTGATAGCAAAATACGAACGTAGCGTGCAAGATCTATGGCGCTACGTTTCGTAACTTGTGTCTAATTCCGCTTAACCCGGGGCTAGGGGCCGTATGAACCCATGTACTTCAAGATCCTCATGGTACTCATATGAACAGTCACATTCAAAGCGTGACTGAGATACATCTTTTTTTAGATGACGACTCTATAACGAATATTATGGATTAAGAATACTGATCAGCGATACGGATTTGATATTTTTGGAACATCATGATGTCTTGCCGGCATCATTGAAAACTGTTGACCGCTTCTCTCTTGTAGGAAACAAGCCTATGTTTATGTATACTATGATTGTCTTTTTGAATTTGGGGCTAATACTGTTATGTGGAAAATGGAATAGGTCTTTGGATTATGGACGCGGATATTCTCTAATGGACGACGGCTGGATTATGAATGACGGACTAGACGCTTGTAATTTTGGGGATGTGAAGGAAAGTGTTTGTGTTATTGAGGGGCCATCCTTGGTCCGAATGCGTCGTGCTGGGTGTCAAAGTGAAGCTCTCGTAGTATAAACCACAACTTGAAGCATGTCCACGTCATCTGTGAGAAGGAGCAGTAGCGAAAGCGGGTGTTTTGAGGCTGTAAAGGGAGGTATTTGGGATAGAGATGAACCATCCGTGATCCAAACGGACCGTGTGTGTGTCATCTTGTAGCTCTCTACATGTAGACGACGAATGGTATGATCCTTGTTTAAAGCCGTATCGTGCTACGCATGCGCATTAGGGCAGTAGTAACGAAAGATGTCATTTTGGGCGTGGGCAATGACATGTCTGTACAATCAAGGTATCCATCTTTGTGCCAAAGGGCCCGGTTGAGGTATCCTGGTGAAGCTTTCCTTGAAATATACTTACCCTTCGGGGAATTTTCTGGGAAAACCCCTGTTCTATTTATGGATTTCTTGGGAGTAGTATAGAAAGCAGGCATTTTAGGGGTTCGTTTATGAGTGATTGAGAGCCCATTCTTGGTCCTGATAGGCCGTGTGGGGTGTCATTTTGAAGCTCTCGGGGTGAAGACCACGAATGGACAGATGCGCATGTCGTCTGTGATGTCATCGGTGACGTCATCAGTAGGAGTAGTAGCCAAAGTGGGCATTTTGGGGATGTGAAGGAAGGTGTTCAGGGTAGATATGGACCATTCATGGTCCCAATGGACCGCGTTGGGTGTAATCTTTTAGCTCTCTGCATGTAGGCGACGCGTAAATAGTGTTTACTGGAAGTCGCATCGTTCTACGCATGCGCACTTGGGTAGTAGTAAAGAAAAAAGCATTTTGGGCGTGGTGGGAGTGGGTTTGAGTGATTGAGGGACCACTATTGGTCCGATTGTGTCGTGGGAGGTGTCATCGTAAATCACCCTTATAGTAGACTCTGACTGGACGGGTGTGTCGTGGAAGTAAGGCTATGGCCTGCATACGCAGACAGAGAATGGTGGGAAAAGGGCGTTGGAAAGCCCGTTATGGGGTCGAGATGGCTCGATATTGGTTTGGATGGGCCGGGGGAGGTATCAGGTTGAAACATTCGTGGCTCCTATTGGAGGGGCCGGGTCGTAGAAATGACTAAGCGGTCATTCTGCACAGTTTTTGGCAGTTTTGGAAGTGCGCAAGGGCAATATATCATATTGGGGGTATATAATTCATCCAAGTATAGCGGTTGTGGTGAATAACAACAAGTTCAGCAATGTTCATACAGTTTATTATCCCCAGTGTTACATCATACTCAGGCTGGGGGAGTCGCCCTGGGTATGTTTAGTATGTTCACAACAAAACAAATTGAAATATCAAACACCATGTTTTATTATTTAACGCACTGTCACATTAGGTACAAGTGTTTACTGAGCTCAAGTCCTCGATCAACAGGTAGACATATAGAGTGTATACGGCATGTTATGCTATTCATCAGTGCATGGGTGACGCATTCAGCCTAGGGGGTGATCTATCATTTTAACCATGAATAACGTAACATTGGTCACCCTCTCCACTGTCCACTTGGTGTTGGGAGCGTTGACGTTGCGCCCATTCCAAGGGATCCACGGTGTCCAGTTCCTCCAGCATCGTCTCCATTTTCGCGCGATTGGTGATGGTGAAAGGATGGTCGTACACTTGGTTGTTGGCACTGGAATGATGCGGTCTGGCGGTGATGCGGCCAGAAACTAGTCCCATCTCAGCGAGACTTCAGCGAGACTGCAAATACGCGGATTTTTGAACCATCTAGACCGTCGTCTAATAACGTTGAGCCGATTGACGACAGGCTTCTAGTAATGCCGACCTTCACTGTAGCGACGATGTCATGACCTGTTGACGTGTATTTGTGACGTTATGCAACAATCGGATTAACAATTCCATTATAACGTCGTATTGTGACGTTGTGTACAATTCTGCTGTGACGTTACGGACTGACGCGGGCCCACAGACACTCTCGTCAAGCTGTACAGAGTATTCTTAACAAGGCCTAACTAAAGGTCGATAAAAGAAACAACCTTTTACAGAATATTTCACATTGATCTCTAGCACTGCCACTACGCATCGAGCCATTTCATACACACACCATGTTGAAGCTATGGGCTCAAATTTAGCCGCCATTACGTCTTTGCATTAGTAGGTGCTGGTCCACTAGCCTTCATCCGCCCTTCCGAAGCGTCATTGGAATGCACAGGCCCCCTGACAATATCGCCATATATTTGCCTAGCATAAATGGCAAGTGAGAGACCCTCGTCATAGCCATACAGCGGGAGAAGGGAAAGAGTCCCAGCAGGAATTGAACCGTGGTCGTTTTATCTAGAGGCAGACACGTTATCCATTACACCACGAGTCATATGCTACAAACCAAGGTTGAAAATAGCCTCATATATCTACCAGAGGGCAGATCACTATACCGCTAGGGTGAATAGGCCCATACTGGATCATTGGACAATGTTGAACCTAATGCGAAACTCACACATACTCATTGCGGTATGGGTTGTGGGATCATGTTTTTCGCGTCTCTTCATGTAAAACACGATGGGCAGGGTCTTGTGTGGCCCTCCACAGTTTCGTAGTAATGGCCCGTGTCTAATTTCTTAAAACCATAGACTGCCCGTGTTCTGCTACATCATAATTCTTCTTGTCTTCTTAATAGCTTATATCTAAAATACCATCCTATTCAGCATTATCAACGCTGCAAACGAGCACGTACAAATCGATGGCTGGCTTCGCCTACACGCTGATCGGGATCATGGATAAATTTTGTCCCGCCTCAGTTATGCCCCTTGGGTGTGCCTAAAAATCTTGACTCATTTACGGGAAGAAATCTGACAAAAAACTGGCACGTTGCCCCTCAACTTTTTTTGCCTTTTTAATTTGAGACCGGACCAGGGAAGGTGAGTAAGAAGTTTAATTGAAATCGCTCTTACAGATTTTTCTGGAAATTTAGCCGAATTTGACCATTTTTCGACATTTTAAGGGGTTTTCTAGGAAAAATTAAGCCAGCGTGGAAGGAAATGTTCGAGATTCATTTTTCTATAACATAGCAGTGCTATGTCTTAAAATGATAGTTTAATCATGCTCTTTCAGAAAATATATACATATAAGTGATTAGAGTTGAAAATTTTACGATAATTGGTGGACGAAAAACGGACCCATGGTCTATTCCATGCCGAATGGAAGAATCCCTGGAGTGCACCCATTAAGGCATAGTAGTGGACTTTATGCATTATCTCAATGTAGACTCCATTACGGAGCGGGGATGTGTCATTTCGCCAGATTGTTTAATTTTGACTTCATATTTACATCTAAAGCGCTATTTTTGGAATCTGGTGGAAAGAAGACCAGGAGTTCGATCAAAATAATCCACAGTGTGTCCAGTATTATATTATTGAAGTTATTGCATACTGTATTCTATACAGGAGTTATCTCCCCTGGAATGAGATTTCGGTAGATGTTATGGCAGAACCCGGTCATATCGGAATGAAATAAATTTGCCAGAACTATTTTCTTTACAATACTCATTTACACTCCAAAAAAGATGGAACGAATGTATATTATTGAGGTTTGATGAATTATTTCTCAAGTTTCTGAAACATTTCCCATGTTTCTAGGCGAAAATTTAGTGCAAATTTACCAATAATTTGACTTGGTTACATCTCTTATTTGCATTTTCGCCGCGTTCCTGGTATCATCGGAAAGCGGAAAAGCAACCACGGCCTTCATATTGCCGAATGGATGCCCATTATTAAGAACAAATACGTTTATTTTGAATTTTGTTCTCGATAATTCTGCTAGAATTGGCAAAAGTGATCAAAACAAAGGTGGGGTACGGGGAAAGTTATCGGTCGGATTTCCCACAATAATATGTATAACTGGCAAGTGTTGTATACCGCCATACCCGCAAACACTCCCAGATTACGATAAATGTGAATAATGAATTAAAAAAAAAACCCTGCCCCTTAAGGTGGCCCTCCACAGTTTCGTGGTAATGGCCCCTGACTAATTTCAAAATACGATAGATTGCCCGTGTTCTGCTACTTCATAATTCTTCTTGTCTTCTTAATAGCTTATACCTAAAATACCATCCTATTCAGCATTATCAACGCTGCAAACGAGCACGTACAAATCGATGGCTGGCTTCGCCTACACGCTGATCGGGATCATGGATAAATTTTGTCCCGCCTCAGTTATGCCCCTTGGGTGTGCCTAAAAATCTTGACTCATTTACGGGAAGAAATCTGACAAAAAACTGGCACGTTGACCCCCCAACTTTTTTTGCCTTTTTAAGTTGAGATCGGACCAGGGAAGGTGAGTAAGAAGTTTAATTGAAATCGCTCTTACAGATTTTTCTGGAAATTGAGCCGAATTTGACCATTTTTCGACATTTTAAGGGGTTTTCTAGGAAAAATGAAGCAAGCGTGGAAGGAAATGTTCGAGATTCATTTTTCTATAACATAGCAGTGCTATGTCTTAAAATGATAGTTTAATAATGCTCTTTCAGAAAATATATACATATAAGTGATTTGGGTTGAAAATTTTACGATAATTGGTGGACGAAAAACGGACCCATAGTCTATTCCATGCCGAATGGAAGAATCCCTGGAGTGCACCCTTTAAGGCATAGTAGTGGACTCTATGCATTATCTCAATGTAGACTCCATTACGGAGCGGAGATGTGTCATTTCGCCAGATTGTTTAATTTTGACTTCATATTTACATCTAAAGCGCTATTTTTGGAATCCGGTGGAAAGAAGACCAGGAGTTCGATCAAAATAATCCACAGTGTGTCCAGTATTATACTTTTGAAGTTATTGCATACTGTATTCTATACAGGAGTTATCTCCCCCTGGAATGAGATTTCGGTAGATATTATGGCAGAACCCGGTCATATCGGAATGAAATAAATTTGCCAGAACTATTTTCTTTACAACAGAATCCATTTACACTCCAAAAAAGATGGAACGAATATATATTATTGAGGTTTTATGAATTATTTCTCAAGTTTCTGAAACATTTCCCATGTTTCTATGCGAAAATTTAGTGCAAATTTACCAATAATTTGACTTGGTTACATCTCTTATTTGCATTTTCACCGCGTTCCTTGTATCATCGGAAAGCGGAAAAGCAACCACGGCCTTCATATTGCCGAATGGATGCCCATTATTAAGAACAAATACGTTAATTTGGGGTTTTGTTCTCGAAAATTCTGCTAGAATTGGCAAAAGTGATCAAAACAAAGGTGGGGTACGGGGAAAGTTATCGGTCGGATTTCCCACAATAATGTGTATAACTGGCAAGTGTTGTATACCGCCATACTCGCAAACACTCCCAGATTACGATAAATGTGAATTATAAATTAAAAAAAAAACCCTGCCCCTTAAGGTGGCCCTCCACAGTTTCGTAGTAATGGCCCCTGACTAATTTCAAAATACGATAGACTGCCCGTGTTCTGCTACATCATAATTCTTCTTGTCTTCTTAATAGCTTATACCTAAAATACCATCCTATTCAGCATTATCAACGCTGCAAACGAGCACGTACACATCGATGGCTGGCTTCGCCTACACGCTGATCGGGATCATGGATAAATTTTGTCCCGCCTCAGTTATGCTCCTTGGGTGTGACTAAAAATCTTGACTCATTTACGGGAAGAAAATCTGACAAAAAACTGGCACGTTGACCCCCCATTTTTTTTGCCTTTTTAAGTTGAGATCGGACCAGGGAAGGTGAGTAAGAAGTTTAATTAAAATCGCTCTGACAAATTTTTCTGGAAGTTGAGCCCAATTTGACCATTTTTCGACATTTTAAGGCGTTTTCTAGGAAAAATGAAGCAAGCGTGGAAGGAAATGAGATTCATTTTTCTATAACATAGCAACGCTATGTCTTAATATGTTTAAGTTTATAGTTTAATATTTAGTTTATATTTGTTTATATTATAGTTTATAGTATTATAGTTTAATCATGCTCTTTCAGAAAATATATACATATAAGTGATTTGGGTTGAAAAGTTTACGATAATTGGTGGGCCTGGAGTGCACCCTTGAATCTAAGCGGTGAAATTTTTTGAAAAAGTCACTGTGCGCTGGGTGGCCGTTTAGGGGTCGAGCTGGGCCAATATTGGTCCCATTGATTCGTGGGAGGTATCAAACTGAAGATCTCGTGAGGGAGCAACCGACTGGAAGAGCGAGACGTGGAATTGATGTCATTCTGCGCATGCGCAGTAGGGAAAGTGTATTGGAATGTACGTTTTGGAGCGGAGATGGGCCTCTGTCGGTCCGATTGGGCCGCAGGAAGTCTCATCGTGAAGTATACGTGAGGGAGCATCCGACGGGTTGTGGAACTGACGTCAGTCTACGCATGCGCAGTAGACAAAGTGTATTGAAATAGACGTTTTGGGCTCTAGGTGGGCCACTATTGATCCGATTGGGTCGAGTGAGGTATCAATGTGAAGCATACGTGAGGGAGCATCCGACGGGATGGGTGTGATGTGAAAGTGTCGTCATTCTGCGCATGCGCAGTAGACAAAGTGTATGGAACTAGACGTTTTGAGGTCTAGGTGGGCCAATATTGGTCCGATTGGGCCGCGGAAGGTGTCAATGTGTAGCACTCGTGAAGGGGGATCCGACGGGGTGGGTGTGAGGTGGAACTGACGTCATTCTGGGCATGCGCAGACAGGGAATTGTGGAAAAAGGGCATTGGAAGGAAAGTTTTGGGGTCGAGATGGGTCTCTAGTGTTCTGATTGGGTCGAGTGTGGTATCGATGTGAACCATTCGTGCGGGAGCATCCGACTGAGTGGGCGTGGGGTAGGAATATTGTGATGCTGGGCATGCACAGACAGGGAATTGTGGAAAAAGGGTACGGAAATAAATATTTTGGCACCCGACATGGGCCAATATTGGTCCCAATGGGTCGAGTGAGGTATCAGCTTGAAGCACTCGTGAGGGAGCATCCGACGGGATGGATGTGTAGTCCGTTTTCATCATTCCGCGCATCCGCAGTCTGGCCGTATTATAGAAAGCAGCAATTTTTGGGGTGTGAAGGAAGGTGTTTGGGGCAGAAGAGGGACCTTTCTTGGTGGGGTCTCATCTTGCAGCTCTCAGGGTGTAGACCACGATTTGAGTTTTCTCCATGTCGTCTGTGACGTCATCGGTGACCTCTTCAGTAGGAGTATTAGCGAAAGTGGGCGTTTTGGGGGTGTGAAGGAAGGTGTTTGAGTTATTGAGGGACCATCCTTGGTCCGAATGCGTCGTATTGGGTGTCAAAGTGAAGCTCTCGTGGTACAGACCACAACTTGAAGCATGTCCACGTCATCTGTGAGAAGGATTCGTAGCGAAAGCGGGTGTTTTGAGGGTGTTAAGGAAGGTATTTGGGTTAGAAATGGACCATCCGCGGTCCAATTGGACCGGTGGGTGTCATCTTGTAGCTTTCTACATGTAGACGACGAATGATATGGTCTTTGTTGAAAGTCGCATCGTGCTACGCATGCGCATTAGGGCAGTAGTAACGAAAGATGTCATTTTGGGCGTGGGCAATGACATATCTGGGCAATCAAGGGATCCATCTTTGAGCCAAAGGGCCCGGTTGGGATATCCTGGTGAAGCTTACTTGTGAATATATTTACCGTTCCGGGAATTTTCTGGGAAAACCCCTGTTCTATTTATGGATTTCTTGGGAGTAGTATAGAAAGCAGGCATTTTAGAAGTTCGTTTGTGAGTGATTGATGGCCCATTCTTGGTCCTGATAGGCCGTGTGGGGTGTCATTTTGAAGGTCTCGGGGTGTAGACCACGAATTGACAGATGTACATGTCGTCTGTGATGTCATCGGTGACGTCATCAGTAGGAGTAGTAGCCAAAGTGGGCATTTTGGGGATGTGAAGGAAGGTGTTTGGGGTAGATATGAACGATCCATGGTCCAAATGGACCGCGTGGGGTGTAATCTTTTAGCTCTCTGCATGTAGACGACGCATAAATGGTGTTTATTGGAAGTCGCGTAGTTCTACGCATGCGCAGTTGGGTAGTAGTAAAGAAAAATGTTATTTTAGGCGTGCGTGGGAGTGTGTTTGAGTGATTGAGGGACCACTATTGGTCCGATTGGGTCGTGGGAGGTGTCATCGTAAATCACCCTTATAGTAGACTCCGACTGGATGGGTGTGTCGTGGAAGTAAGGCTATGGCCTGCATACCCAGACAGAGAATGGTGGGAAAAGGGCGTTGGAAGGCACGTTATGGGGTCGAGATGGCCCGATATTGGTCTGAATGGGTCGGGGGAGGTATCAGTTTGAAGCATTCGTGGCTCCCATTGGAGGGGCCGAGTCGTGGTAATTCTGCACATGCGCAGTCGTGGAGTAGTAGAGAAAAGGGCAGTTTTGGAAGTGCGCAAGGGCACTATATCATATTGGGGGTATATATTTCATCCAAGTATAGCGGATAGCGTTTGTGGTGTATAACAACAAGTTCAGCAATGTTCATACAGTTTATTATCCCCAGTGTTACATCATACTCAGGCTGGGGGATGTCGCCCTGGGTATGTTTAGTATGTTCACAGCAAAACAAATTGAAATATCAAACACCATGTTTTATTATTTAACGCACTGTCACATTAGGTACAAGTGTTTACTGAACTGAAGCCCACGATCAGCAGGCAGACATATAGAGTATATACGGCATGTTATGCTATTCATCAGTGCATGGGTGACGCATTCAGCCGAGGTGACGATCTATCATTTTAACCACGAAGAACGTAACATTGGTCACCCTCTCCACTGTCCACTTGGTGTTGGGGGCGTTGACGTTGCGCCCATTCCAATGGATCCACGGTGTCCAGTTCCTCCGGCATCGTCTCCATTTTCGCGCGATTGGTGATGGTGAAAGGATGGTCGTACACTTGGTTGTTGGCACTGGAATAGAAATAGCGCAGTTGAACCGTCATCTTATGGCGTAAGATGTACCCGAAAGCGACATTTAATTTGAAGGCCGTAGGTTGGTCATTGAAGATGGCTTTCACGTAGCTGCGTAGACGGCCGAGGTCGGTCAGTCGGAAATTGTACAAGTCCAATATAGGGCGATTGCAGTGAAAACTGAGCCGGATCATGGGCCAATGGTGTCGATAGATGTCACGCACTGGACGGGCGTCCTATAAGAGATCGCTAGGAACATTTATGGGCTTGTCCAGAAAATGTTCGATGTTGTCAGACGTATGACTCGGAACCGTAACGCTGGGGTCCGGCTGGATATCCGGGCCCTCCTGGACTGTGGATTTTGGCAAGCTGGTCATAGTCACATCACCAGTGGCATTCGTCTCCCTGGGCTCGTCTTCAATGGGATTGACCTTCCGGGGCTCCACTTCAGTGGGAAGTTTTCTCCCAAGCCGTGGAGACGGGGCATGAATCAAACGTTGATGCTGTCTTAACTGACTAGACCGTTTAAAGAGTCGACCGCCTTCGCTAGATTATTCCGTCGCGCCCTCCTGAAATGCTCTCTCATGGCGCCGTAATGCATCCTCTGGATTAAATGACCGTGAGCAGGTTATACAAGTGTACCATGCACCGTTGTGGATGGAGGACAAATACAGTTTTTGGCCATTGCGGATCTATTGAAATCCTTAGCGACAACAGTTCTACCAGCAGTAAACACCTGGCGCATGTGCAGCTGGCGATCAGCGTAAACCCAGAAGGGCCGTCCGATCAAGTGAAACTGGTCGTGCAACAGAAACTGTGGGCACGGTGAGCCAAGAGCACAAGCATTCGGAACTTTGGTTATTACCCTTAATCCTCATATGGTGCATGATTTGTCAGTCGCACGCCATATAGTCTGCTCGTCACGTACCGGTGAAATATCATGGAACCATCTTGGAAAAATGGCCACCCAGGCTGATACAGGACGAACACGAAGCGCCTCCAATCTTTAACCCTATCTGGCCTGAGATTTTTGGGGCCTGTCCAGGCCGGGGGGGGGGGGCGAAATGGCCCTCCTAATTATTTTTCTTACCCCTTGAGCTAGAGGGCTGAAACTTATTCGCTACACCCTTGGGTCAATCTCTACCAGAAATTGTAAAAAAATCCAAGATGGACGCTTTGATGAGGTCACCGTTATGTCATTTTCAAAAACGATTTTTCGGTCAAATTTTCCGAATTTTTTATTTATGCAATTTCCCCGCAAATACTGCTTGATAAATTAGTAAATATTAATGTGATGTGAAATAAAATAGTTTTTGTCCATTTTTCATCGCAGAATAGCAGCAATTTTGAAGAAATATGACAAAAACATCACTTTTCTGGTACCCCACGTGGCCGCCATCTTGAATTTACCCATGATTTTCTGCTCGCCGGCTTATGAGAATAGGCTCAAAATGGCCCCAATATGATAAACTTTAAAGTCACGGAGTTTCAGCTCTCCATTTTTTGTCGTTCCAAAGATAGCGCAGACCGTTTGGTAGGGGGGCCATAATGCCCCCCCCCCGCCGGCCAGGTAGGGTTAAAGTGTTTCCCATGACGTGTAGTATATGTTTATCAAGTTTCATGCTTTTATCACAAAATCCACGCTTCACTCATATTTCAGCACCTATCCGCTTGATCAAAAATGCTACTCACAAATGATATTTGGTGCAGATATGATGGACTTTCAGAAAAGAACATTGATTTTTTCGAATGAATGTGGATTGCAGCACACGGCCCAAAAGGTTTATTTATATGTTTATGTTCCCGTTCAATTTGATGGGATTCTGTGTAGGGGAGGTATCCGTACTGAGTCATCAGCGAAATTATTACAATTGTAACGTTCGTGTTAAACAGAACTGAACAGCGATATTACGCTACGCTTCGCAGCTTTTGTCTAATTCTGGTTAATCCGGGGCAAACCTTCGACCGTGAAAGATTTTCACGATTCTCATATGAAGAATCACGATGAAACCGTGACAGAGATATGAATGAATTAATCTGTATTTAAACTCGATAATTTTATAAGCCATGGGTTGTTTATACGAAAGTCCTACCGTAATAAATCCACACTTAAATTTTCAACTAAAATGTGACACGATGTTATATTATTTAACGATGATAGATTAAGTTGGTTATGTAAAGCACATATGGAATAATTACCTCTGTAACTTTTCCTCGAATGGTTGCTGGTCGACCAGATGGTGATTTAAAGACCTTTTTGATCGTCCTTTCTTCTGGCCACATTTCACACCTGGCATCCTCCACATCCTGTGGCGTCAGGTAATTCATCCTGTTCCTCACGGACCATTTAGTATTACTGTTGTATGTAATTATCCGTCGATCATCTTCTGTATTTAAACTGCAAAACACAATTTTTATTGTAGATTTCGTGCTATTCAGAATCTGAACTTGTCATTTTGGTGTGTATTGTACATTAGGATGGAGCATCTCTGAATTAAATGCCATATTTAGTGTATTCGATAAGAAACAATAATTATGCAGTAAGATACAATTGTTCAATATCATTTTCTATTGGTAGGAGAGGTGAAGGGTACCAAAACAAATTTACGACGTATCATACAATTTTAAATAAAGGCATGGTTTAGGGAGGAACGGGGCGACAAAACTCCTTTACCACATTGAAAGGGTTTGTAGCCTTTTGTGTTATACACATGTGGAATATACACTCACTACTAGCAGTAGCAGATATAATATCAATGTTCGTTACATTATTATACATGTACTATCGATTTGATATATTTAGGTAACTTTAGTTTGAGGTATTTCATCACCAAACCAAAATTGTTGTAGGTGTTCTCATTTTATCATGGCGTGGGTATCGTATGAATATAAATGACTGCATGTTCGATTTGGAATACAGCAGATGTAATTTCAACATTTACTTGCGGACGGCATTATTTTGCTGTTCAAACTGAACTTTTCTGGAATATTAGACATACCTCTAAACCATTATCAAGCTGATTAATAAGGTATTTGTTTTAAGACTGTAAGACTCATACTATACACAACTACTTGGAAATTCATTTAAGTAAAGTAAAGATTAGGATATATGTAAAGTACATCTTGATGTTTTGCTGTTCTTGTTGAAAAGTGTTCTATGATGCGCTTCTCTTATGCAGAAAACCATTTTGTGTGGTATTTAAATGTTCATTTAATGCGTATTCGGAATTGGTTCTAACTTTCGTACGAACAATGTCTTTTGATATTTGACTCAGAAAATCTTTTGTGGACGACGGTTGAATATTGAATGCCTGGTCTGTCGCTTATAATTGAAATGTGACAGCCATTATGTCACGGTTCCATACTCTCATATATCTTTCTGTGCCGATCACTCATCAAATGCTCCATATTCAGCTATTTTTATAGAGGTGAAGGCAAAAACCATGTGAATAAGTTTCATAGCATTTGTTGGTTCAGTCGATCATATCCAGAATTGACTGTCACCGTTGTCTCAAACTTTTGTCTAGTTGTGGATATTTCGGTTACAGCGTACACAATTTACACTTCTTCTGAAGACAAATTAAAGTTTAGAAATATATAGATCATGAACGATGCGTCTAAATTTTGCATGTATTATGCTAAACTAAATCAGCTGATAAACACAAGTATAAACTACCCTGATGAGAGACATACGGACCTGTGCAAAATTAATACAGATGTAATATATACACACCAAATTAATATTAATTTGAACTGCACGTGCGTACAACAAATGAACAAGGATCTACGAGTAGCATATCACAACAGGGCAACAATATAGATACAGCATAATACTGACAAGTTTAATACTGACAATTTTATGACAGAACTGTAACCCCTAAATATCAACAACTCCATGTGGCCACGAGCAGACATTGATTGCAGCCATTCTGTTGTCATTTGGTAACATTCTTGTACGTTAGAGTTTCTATGAAGCTTGGAGAACTTTCAAAAGTATCCCATTATAGGCATTTGAATAGCGAAGGCATATTGAATGCATTTTATATCACTGAAATAAGCATTTGGCGGTAGGACAACTTTTCTGGAAGCTGTCAGCAACGATCGTCTTGTACGTCACGTGATCCAATATCTACCTTAATACTGGGTTTGTCTGTGAAAAAAATATTTGATTCTGACCCATCGATGGCGCTCGGGCCACTTATTGGTGTACCACAGGGTTCAAATCTGGGCCCTCCACTCTTCATTCTCTACATTAACGACCTGCCTCTTCATACAACTGAGTGCGAAAGTGACATTTGTGCTGACGATACTTCGCTGCATGCTGCAGCCAAATGTATTCCAGAGATTGAACGAAAACTGAACAGTGGTCTCTCTGGTGTAAACTATTGGTGTTCGAACAATAAAATGTGTGCAAACGCAGTGAAGACCACATGTATGTTAGTCACTTCTCACCAAAAACGATCCCATCTACCTAAGCTCTCTCTTGATTTGGTGCTCAGTGAAGAAACTTTAAACAATGTGGATCATCAAAAGATACTGGGAGTAATTGTTGAAAACAGTCTGTAATGGGAACGACACATTAATATGACTGTGAATAAAGTCCAGCCAAAACTATTTCTGCTGGCAAGAATACAATTTTTTTTACTCTTTCATGCTCGGAGGAAGTTTTATAACAGTTTTATTCTCCCGTACCTGGATTATTGTCTTTTAATATGGGGCACGCATGGACCGATTGGAAACTTTGCAGAAACGTGCACTGAGATTATTATTAGACTGCGATAAGAACGTGAGCTCTCTGGAAATGTATAAGCAGCTTTCCTGGTACCCTTTATGTTTTAGGCTCAAATATGTTACTGTTTTATCTGTGTACAAATGTCTTAATGGTCCTTCACCTACATACATGTCAATTTTTTTTTAAGTATCACCAAAGTGGTAGGACATTAAGATCTTCCGCAAAACAAATTTTGAATATCTCCTTTGCAAGGACTGAATTGGACAAGCAGTCTTTTAGAGTAAACGGAGTCCACCTTTTTAACGAACTACCTCTCACCATACAAAATGCACCTTCTGTTGACGCTTTTAAACGGAGTTGTACAAAGTTCTATCTTAGCCAATTTTTAAGTCCATGAAATATTACTTTATCGTTTCTATGACAGGCTATTTCTTTGGTCCTATGCAGCCAATTGTTGTTATAGAATTTTATTATATATATTTTCTATTTATTTTATTATTATAATTCTTTTTTTTTTAGTTTTTTTTTCATTTTTTTTTATTCATTTATTTTTTATTTTTTTAATAATCTCTTTTATCAGCCTTTTCTCTATCAAATAGTGTGCGTTTTTAGAATATGTAAAACATTGAAGGATTCTAATCACTATTTTTTTTTCTCTGGAATATGTGCCAGAACAGTTAGTACTTAATTAAGAAATTTAAAAAAAAAAATTCCTTGTCCCCTGTGGGCATATTTAAGCCTTTTTGGCAGCTCTATTTAGCTCTCAGTCAGATATGCATATTTGTGAAATGAAAGCGAGGCCGCCAATCTGTGACGTCACAGGCGCGAGGGCTCGCTAATGACAGATAGCAATTTAGTATGAATTACATGCTGGGAGAAATTACTTTTAGTGGCATTTAGAAGTTGGGAAGTAGATAAATAAACAAATTACTTATGGATAACAACTTATAACATCAATAAATAAATAAGCAGTATATATTCATTCCCAGCGCGTATGAGCTGCTGTTCCAGGAACCCCACCGTGCCTTGAAGCCCACCTTGTTAATTAATCCAGCCATCTCCACAAGCCTAATCCTGTCCTATTAAATATTTCTCACCTGGTATAACACTATTGCTATAATACTGTTGACATTTACTCAAGGAACTGTATATATATACTGCTTCTTCACAATTCGACTAAATTTTACCAAAACTGCTGGCTTTTATTCCAGTATCTAACACTACCCCCGTGCATGCGCATGTCAGCATTGGCCAAAATTTCTCTTTTGGAATAAAACATAGGCAATGTGGGCACCGGAGATACCATGTTCCGTGTGGGCCGGTTGCCACATTAGTCTCAAAAATCGGAGGCCAAGACCAATCAACATCCCTGCGACAATATTGGCCAAAATTTCTCTTTTGGAATAAAATATAGGCAATGTGGGCACCGGAGATACCATATTCCGTGTGGGCCGGTTGCCGCATTAGTCTCAAAAATCGGAGGCCAAGACCAATCAACATCCCTGCGACAATATTGGCCAAAATTTCTCTTTTGGAATAAAATATAGACAATGTGGGCACCGGAGATACCATGTTCCGTGTGGGCCGGTAACCACATTCGTCTCTGAAACTCAAAGGCCGCTACCAATTCAACAATCTAGGACATAAATCAGTAGCACACATCCAAGAAACAACCACGCACACGAATAATGTCACTCACAAAAATGAATACTAAATACTACTCACTTTTTCATCATATACTTTCAGAAATGGAGATGAACATGGTGAAGATCATCAGCGTCAGTCCATAACAACGTCCAGAATCAGAATACTCAACCCTATCCCACGCAAGACACGCTACCCCATAGATGTCACCAAAATGAACAACCAGAACACCAAATCCTAAGCCACACCGACACGCTACCCATAGATGACACCGAACTAACGCATTAACACAGAATATGATCCTTTGACTTTCACGCAATATAGGACGTAGACCTGCCGTTCTGTGCCCCTATACACACTCCAAGCAATTGTTACAGGCACAGATTTCTGGAAGAACCCACCCTGTTCCCAAGGGCGTCGTTAGGGAAGTCGAATCGAAAAATCCTGAATACGCCCATTGTTCTCCCAGTTTTTTCTGGACGGCTTTGTGCGTACAAAGGGGTACCAAGACAAAGGAATCATCCACGCGATTACAGTGAACTCATATCTATCAGTATAACTTAACCAAAAAACAGAGACATACGAACTAGTACATAGCGATTCTTATTTACTTCTATTTATATCTCCTACTAATCTCTCATTGTTATTTATTATTTATTTATTTATTAATTTATTTAGTTATGTATTTAGCGATGGAAAAGATATTCAAAAAACAAAGAAATGTACCGCGAAATTCAAATAAAACATTGAGTTGATGGGCCGCGAAATCCGAATGGGAAGCGGCCCTTAAACTACAATTTCAATCAATCAATTCGACTCGTTCCTTTGACTTTCACGCAATATAGGACGTAGACCTGCCGTCCTGTGCCCCAATACACACTCCAAGCAATTGTTACAGGCACAGATTTCTGGAAGAACCCACCCGTTCTCATGAGCGCCGCTAGGAAAGTCGATCAGAAAAGTCCTGAAGACGCCCATGGTTCTCCCAGTTTTTTTCTAAGGACGGCTTTGTGCGTACAAAAGGGTACCAAGACAAAGGAATCATACACGCGATTACAGTGAACTCACAATTACCAGAAAAACTTACCAACAAAAAAAAAACAGAAAGAGACTTACGAACTTGTACATATAGCGATTCTTATTTACCTCTATTTATATCCCCTACTAATCTCTCATTGTTATTTATTATTTATCTATTTATTTATTTATTTATTTATTTACTTAACGCTGGAAAAGATATTCAATAAACAAAGTAATGTACCGCGAAAGTCAAATAAAACATTGAGTTGATGGGCCGCGAAATCCGAATGGGAAGCGGCCGTTAAACTACAATTTCAATCAATCAATTCGACTCGAGAATACTAGCGCCTAATAAATAGCAGTGTAAATTGACTCCAAAATGCCGTATTGTGCCGCCTACGGCTGTACAAATGAGCAGAAAAGGGTTGCAATATAATACAATATAAAATATGACCGTTTACGTGAGTTAAATTACAAGCGTCTAGTCCGTCATTCATAATCCAGCCGTCGTCCATTAGAGAATATCCGCGTCCATAATCCAAAGACCTATTCCATTTTCCACATAACAGTATTAGCACCAAATTCAAAAAGACAATCATAGTATACATAAACATAGGCTTGTTTCCTGCAAGAGAGAAGCGGTCACGCTCGTCACATGAATTTACCAGACTGTTTGCGTGCAGGTGGGCTAAATGATAACGTCACCAACCCCCGTTGTGCGAGAAATTGCCCCTTATCTGCGAAAAGTCGGGAGCAGGACCGCTAGAAAGTCGCAATTGTTCTTTCCTACCAATTACGCTAGCCGGACGGCATATTCCTACTGAAAATAATTTATTGAACACAGATTTGCCAGAAGTAAAAGCAAAATGACCTAAATATTTTTGGTAGATAATATATAACGTCGTACTTTCAAACTGACCTGAACGAAAGACAAAACTCCAAAACTGGCGCACGTCTCAGTGTTGAAATTTCACCAGCTAGGCCTGGACTAACAAATTATTTCTAACAAATTATTATCGTTGTCTAAATATTTATTCATTCTGTGCATAGAGGGCCCATATATAACGTCCATACCAGTATGTGTTTACAAGTCAACCTTGTTCCGTGTGGGACGGTTCATATGTTTCAGATTCGCTTTCACTCTGTTCCATCTCATTTCGGTCGTTTGGTACGGGTTCAAACTGATACGGCAGTACGTCGAGATGTCCATTCATGTCGTCTGTATATAGATCATCATCACTGGCATATTCCTCCATGGTTTCGAATCGTTTTTGATTAATTATACAGCGATATACGCAATGGAGTAATCGCAAATCCACAGCTTAATATATAGCGCTGACAGCTATCTACAGGAGACGCTCGCCTGTCTGACGTCACAAGGTCACGTGACGCCTAAGCTCATTAACAGTTTAACTGAGCTACAGGTCTTTAATTAAAAAGGCTTAAATATGCCCACAGGGGACAAGGAATTTTTTTTTAACAAAATTCTTAATTAAGTACTAACTGTTCTGACACATATTCCAGAGAAAAAAAAATAGTGATTAAAATGACAAATATGGATGGAAAACCAGGACAATTGATATAGAATCTAGAAAACATGCTGGACTTCCTCCTAAGTATGACCAGTAAATAACGGTTTTGAAATATCGAGAAAGTACATATGGGTTCATTACCTTTATTTGGAGTGATTTCTTTTCGTATAACGAATCGCATAAATCTCAGCACAATATTCTATATCCAAAAGAGAAATCAACGAACCTAAGAAATTCGTTTTCTGATAGAATTCTAATTTTGCTTTAATTTTATTCTTCCAATTACTAAAATATCAGGTTAATTTCATCTTAGTTGGAATATCTAATCTATTAAAGGATTTTAATCACTATTTTTTTTTCTCTGGAATATGTGTCAGAACAGTTAGTATTTAATTAAGATTTTTTTTTTAAATTTTCCTTGCCCCCTGTGGGCATATTTAAGCCTTTTTAAATAAAGACCTGTAGCTCAATTTCCGCCAGTTAAATCGTTAATGAGCTTAGGCGTCACATGACCTTGTGACGTCAGACAGGCGAGCGTGTCCTGTAGATAGCTGTCAGCGCTATATATTAAGCTGTGGATTTGCGATTACTCCATTGCGTATATCGCTGTATAATTAATCAAAAACGATTCGAAACCATGGAGGAATATACCAGTGATGATGATCTATATACAGACGACATAAATGGACATCTCGATGTTCTGCCGTATCAGTTTGAACCCGTACCAAACGACCGAAATGAGATGGAACAGAGTGAAAGCGAATCTGAAACACATGAACCGTCCCACACGGAACAAGGTCGACTTGTAAACACATACTGGTATGGACGTTATATATGGGCCCTCTATGCACAGAATGAATATATTTAGACAACGATAATAATTTGTTAGAAATAATTTGTTAGTCCAGGCCTAGCTGATGAAATTTCAACACTGAGACGTGCGCCAGTTTTGGAGTTTTCTCTTTCGTTCAGGTCAGTTTGAAAGTACGACGTTATATATTATCCACCAAAAATATTTAGGTCATTTTGCTTTTACGTCTGGCAAATCTGTGTTCAACAAATTATTTTCAGTAGGAATATGCCGTCCGGCTAGCGTAATTGATAGGAAAGAACAAATTGCGACTTTCTAGCGGTCCTGCTCCCGACTTTTCGCAGATAAGGGGCAATTTCTCGCACAACGGGGGTTGGTGACATTATCAGATAGCCCACCTGCACGCAAACAGTCTAGTAAATTCATGTGACGAGAGTGATATTTAACTCACGTAAACGGTCATATTTTATATTCCAAAGCCGACTGGAAAAGCTTCCAGAAAGACTGTCAAAGCCTAAATCATGACGAGATATTTACTTCCGATCCAGAGATGTTCAATGAAAACATTACAAATTCACTACTAAACATAGCACAAAAATATATTCCGATATCACAACAGCGCCACAACAAAAACCCGGTACCCTGGTGGAACCCAGAGTGTGCAAAGAATATTGCGGCCAAAAAGAAGGCACTTAGAAAATTCTAAAACAAATAGGCTCCAAAGTGATCACGCGAACTACAAGGAACTCAAAATCATAGCTGAAAAAAATGTCAAAGAAGCTAAATCAAAATGCTGGGAAGACTTTTGCAACACTATAGATACCAAAACCAATTCAAAAAAAGTATGGAACAAAATAAAAAATATACAAGGAAAGTTAACAAACACAGTCCCTGTACTGAGCAAAACTAAAAGAACGAACAAAGAAAAGGCAGAACACCTCGCCGAATCTTTCGCTTCAAACAGTAGCGATAGCAACCTGAAACCAGAATTCAGAAAAATTAAGGAAGAAACAACGATAGAAAACGATTTGGACGATCATTTAGAAAACTATCTCAATGCAGACTTCAATATTAATGAATACCGCAAAGCTATACACTGTAAAAAGAGAGCTCACCTGGCGAAGACAAACTAGGATACACGATCCTTAAACACCTACCAAATAAAACACAGAAACTAATTTTGAAACTAATTAATGTCAGTTGGCAGACCAAACAACTTTCAAGTAAATGGAAAACATCTATCGTTATCCCAATCCCAAAACCAGGTAAAGATCCATCAGACAGCAACTCTTACCGCCCAATTTCTCTCACTTCAAATCTATGCAAAATAATGGGAACTATGGTAAAGAATAGACTGGAATTTCATATGGAAAACAACAACTTATTAAGCAAAACCCAAAGCGGCTTTCGTAAGAACAGAAGTACATTAGACCATATAACCAGATTACAACACTCGATAAAAAAGGGGAATGCCAAACATCAGTACACGCTAGGTATCTTCCTAGACATAGAAAAAGCATTTGACCTTGTATGGCAGGACGGCATAATTATTCAATTAAGCAAACTTGGGATTAAGGGAAGAATGCAACACTGGATAAAAAACTTCCTAAACAACAGAAATTTTAAAGTTCGCCTAGGAAACACCCTATCCATCGACCATCAACTAGACAACGGTACCCCCCAGGGAAGCGTCATTAGCCCCACCCTTTTTAACATCCTCATCAATGGCCTAGCCGATGAAATTGACACGAAACATCCAGAAGTAGAACGATTCTGACGATTCTGCTCTCTGGAAAACCGCACGTTCCATCAAAAAACTTACAGGTATAATGCGAAAAACACTAGATACAATTAGCGGTTGGGCGGATAAATGGGGCTTCAAATTTTCCGCTCTCAAAACAACGGGTATTATATTCTCAAACAATAAACACATTGACGTTAAACTAACACTAGGAGGTCAGAAAATTGAATTCAAAAATAGTGTTAAATATCTTGGTATGAACTTTGACAGAAAACCCACATGGAAAGACCACATCGATCAACTAGTTCTTCGGTGCAATAAAGACCTGAACCTCATGAGGTGTGTGTCTGGGACAAACTGGGGAGCGAGTAAATATAGTTTGATGAAATTATACCAAACTCTTACTAGGTCAAAAATAGATTACGGGTCCATCGCCTACCAATCAGCATGTAAGACACAACTAAAAAGAATAGACAGCATTCAATATTCTGCTCTAAATATAGCTACTGGAGCCTTCAAGGGAACCGCCCTATGTAGTCTTCAAATAGAAACCAATGAGAAACCTCTTCATTTAAGACGAGAGGAACTGTCCCTGAAATATGCAGGAAAAACTAGAGCTAAGGGCGAAAATCAAAAGTGAATATGAATATTTAAAGAAAAACTGGGAAAAAGACTCCGCCCCCCTCGGCTACACCGTAAATAACCTATTCCAAGCGCACGAAATACCCATCGCACACATCTGCGACACAGACAAAATCATTAGACCACCCTGGGAATTAGAGTCGCCCCACGTGGACACAAGTATTCACGACTACCTCAAAAAGAAGGACTTTATAAGAGTCACCACCCTTGAATATATCAACCAAAACTGGAAAAATTACTTAAAAATCTATACAGACGGATCGAAAAACACAAGTAATAACACAGGATCAGCTTTTGTTATACCTGAGCTCAACATACAAAATGGTTTGAAACTTCCAGACAATATGTCTGTATACACTAGTGAACTGATTGCTATAATTAGGGCTCTCGAATGGATCATCGAGCACAAACCAATCCGTGCAGTGATACTCAGTGACTCACTTAGTGGACTCACACCCATTAAAAATTCTATATCTGACAGTAGACCTGATCTCATACACAAAATAGAATGTATATGTACACAAATACACAACGAGGGTATAGACGCCATTTTAGCATGGGTCCCCGCGCATGTCAACATCAGAGGTAATGAAGCAGCCGACAAAACTGCCAGACAGTCTTGCTAAAGCTACACACGATGTGCCAATAGGATTAGTGTATAAAGAACTCAACACTATCATTAGACGCAAAATAGATAGCAAGTGGCAAAAGGAATGGAACGAAGAAGAACGTGGACGGTGGTTACATAAGATCCTTGATGGAGAGAAAAGACAAGTCCAGGGATTCCAGTTAGACGATAAACGTGATGACCGCATAATCACCAGACTAAGACTAGGCAAAACCGGACTTAAATCACATCTGTCCATGCTTCTGCAAAACACCTCCCCACTCTGTACCGCATGCAACAATGTAGAAGAAACAATAGAACACGTCCTACTTGAATGCCCAAAACACTACCCACAACGCGAGGCACTTAGAAACGAATTAAAAAATCTCTACACTCCCTTAACATTACAAGCGATATTAAATCCTAAGCCCCCCATTAGAAAACAGGTATTCAAGTCCTTAATAAATTTTATCAAAACTGCTGGCTATTATTCCAGTATCTAACACTACCCCCGTGCATGCGCACCACTAACTAACAATGTCAGCATTGGCCAAAATTTCTCTTTTGGAATAGAATATAGGCAATGTGGGCACCGGAGATACCATGTTCCGTGTGGGCCGGTTGCCACATTAGTCTAAAAAATCGGAGGCCAAGACCAATCAACATCCCTGCGACAATATTGGCTAAAATTTCTCTTTTGGAATAAAATATAGGCAATGTGGGCACCGGAGATACCATGTTCCATATGGGCCGGTTGCTACATTAGTCTCAAAAATCGGAGGCCAAGACCAATTAAAATCCCCGTGACAATATTGGCCAAAATTTCTCTTTTGGAATAAAATATAGGCAATGTGGGCACCGGAGATACCATGTTCCGTGTGGGCCGGTAACCACATTCGTCTCTAAAACTCAAAGGCCGCTACCAATTCAACAATCAAGGACATAAATCAGCAGCACACATCCAAGAAACAACCACGCACACGAATAATGTCACTCACAAAAATGAATACTAATTACTACACACTTTTTCATTATATACTTTCAGAAATGGAGATGAACATGATGAAGATCATCAGCATCGGTCCATCAGAACGTCCAGAACCAGAATACTCAACCCGATACCACGCCAGACACGCTACCCCATAGATGTCACCAAACTGAACAACCAGAACACCAAACCCTAAACCACACCTACACGCTACCCCTAGATGACACCGAACTAACGCCTTAACACAGAATATGATCCTTTGACTTTCACGCAATATAGGACGTAGACCTGCCGTTCTGTGCCCCTATACACACTCCAAGCAATTGTTACAGGCACAGATTTCTGGAAGAATCCACCCTGTTTCCAAGGGCGTCGTTAGGGAAGTCGAATCGAAAAACCCTGAATACCCCAATTGTTCTCCCAGTTTTTTCTGGACGGCTTTGTGCGTACAAAGGGGTACCAAGACAAAGGAATCATCCACGCGATTACAGTGAACTCATATATATCAGTATAACTTAACCAAAAACCAGAAAGAGACATACGAACTTGTACATAGCAACTCTTATTTACTTCTATTTATATCTCCTACTAATCTCTCATTGTTATTTATTTTTTATTTATTTATTCATTTATTTAGTTATATATTTAACGATGGAAAAGATATTAAAAAAAAACAAAGAAATGTACCGCGAAATTCAAATAAAACATTGAGTTGATGGGCCGCGAAATCCGAATGGGAAGCGGGCCTTAAACTACAATTCCAATCAATCAAAGACAAGCCAAGGGATTCCAGTTAGACAATAAGCGTGATGACCGCATCATCACAAGATTAAGACTAGGCAATACCGGACTTAAATCACATCTGTCCATGCTTCTGAAAAACACCTCACCACTCTGTACCGCATGCAGCAATGTAGAAGAAACAATAGAACATGTCTTACTTGAATGCCCTAAAAACTACCCACAACGCGAGACACTTAGAAACGAATTAGAAAAATTCAACACTCCCTTAACATTACCAGCGATATTAAACCCTAAGCCCTCCATTAGAAATCAGGTATTCAAGTCCTTAATAGTTTTTATCAAAACTGTTGGCTATTATTCCAGTATATAACACTACCCCCGTGCATGCGCACCACTAACTAACAATGTCAGCATTGGCCAAAATTTCTCTTTTGGAATAAAATTTAGGCAATGTGGGCACCGGAGATACCATGTTCCGTGTGGGCCGGTTGCCACATTAGTCTCAAAATCGGAGGCCAAGACCAATCAACATCCCTGCGACAATAGTGGCCAAAAATCTCTCTTTCGCAATAAAATAGGCAATGTGGGCACCGGAGATACCATGTTCCGTGTGGGCCGGTTGCCACATTAGTCTCAAAAATCGGTGGCCAAGACCAATCAACATCCCTGCGACAATATTGGCCAAAACTCTATCTTTCGCAATAAAATAGGCAATGTGGGCACCGGAGATACCATGTTCCGTGTGGGCTGGTAACCACATTCGTCTCCAAAACCTAAAGGCCGCTACCAATTCAACAACCAAGGACATAAATCATTAGCACACGTCCAAGAAACAACCACGCACACAGATAATGTCACTCACAAAATGAATACTACACACTGTTTCATCTTATACTTTCAGAAATGGAGATGAAAACGATGAAGGTCCTCATCAAACAGACAACAAACAGAACACTGACGACGACAAAAATTATTAAACAGCACCTCACGGCACACCGAAGTCCAAAGACGGGCTGGACAAGACTAAAAACAGAAGACGGATGACGATCACAAGAATACCAACATCGCAACACAACAAGAAACCTCCGGAACCAGAACATCACATCCTAAACCACACCGACAAGCTACCCCATAGATGACACCGAACTGACGCCTTAACAGAGAATATGATCCTTTGACTTTCACGCAATATAGGACGTAGACCTGCCGTCCTGTGCCCCAATACACACTCCAAGCAATTGTTACAGGCACAGATTTCTGGAAGAACCCACCCTGTTCCCAAGGACGTCGTTAGTGAAGTCGATCCGAAAAATCCTGAAAACGCCCATGGTTCTCCCAGTTTTTTCTGGACGGCTTTGTGCGTACAAAGGGGTACCAAGACAAAGGAATCATCCACGCGATTACAGTGAACTCATATATATCAGTATAACTTAACCAAAAACCAGAAAGAGACATACGAACTTGTACATAGCAACTCTTATTTACTTCTATTTATATCTCCTACTAAACAAAGTAATGTAACACGAAATTGAAATAAAACATTGAGTTGATGGGCCACGAAATCCGAATGGGAAGCGGCCCTTAAACTACAATTTCAAAAAAAAAAAAATTATATTGTATTATATTGCAACCTTTTTCTGCTCATTTGTACAACCGTAGGCGGCACAATACGGCATTTTGGAGTCAATTTACACTGCTATTTATTAGGCGCTAGTATTCTCGAGTCGAATTGATTTGATTGAAATTGTAGTTTAAGGGCCGCTTCCCATTCGGATTTCGCGGCCCATCAACTCAATGTTTTATTTGGATTTCGCGGTACATTTCTTTGTTTTCTTTTAATATCTTTTCCAGCGCTAAGTATATAAATAAATAAATAAATAAATAAATAGTCGAGTCGAATTGTGAAGAAGCAGTATATATATACAGTTCCTTGAGTAAATGTCAACAGTATTATAACAATAGTATTATACCAGGTGAGAAATATTTAATAGGACAGGATTAGGCTTGTGGAGATGGCTGGATTAATTAATAAGGTGGGCTTCAAGGCACGGTGGGGTTCTTGGAACAGTAGCTCATACGCGCTGGGAATGAATATATACTGCTTATTTATTTATTGATGTCATTGTCTGGAGAACGATACCTGTATCAAAACGTGGACCCGAATAAACTAGAAGTTGTTATCCATAAGTAATTTGTTTATTTACCTACTTCCCAACTTCTAAATGCCACTAAAAGTAATTTCTCCCAGCATGTAATTCATACTAAATTGCTATCTGTCATTAGCGAGCCCTCGCGCCTGTGACGTCACAGATTGGCGGCCTCGCTTTCATTTCACAAATATGCATATCTGACTGAGAGCTAAATAGAGCTGCCAAAAAGGCTTAAATATGCCCACAGGGGACAAGGAAAAAATTTAAAACAAATTTCTTAATTAAGTACTAACAGTTCTGACACATATTCCAGAGAAAAAAAATAGTGATTAAAATCCTTTATGTCTGTTTTACTGTACATTCTTGCTTTAAATATCTGAGTAAAAGACAAATGTTACAACACTTCAATTTATTAATTCAGTGTATATAGTATTAATGTATTCTATCTTGTTTTATCCTCTATATATTGTTTGTGCTGTATTATGTCAATTGTTTTAGCCTTCGACCCCCATGAAAATAGGCTTGTTCCTATGGGGTTATCGAATTTAAATAAAGATTATTATTATTATTATTGGGAACTTCTTTGTGACCACAATATATGACATAAGATACATTTTCTTTTCTCTTAAATATTAAAGCGATTTGTAACTGAAAAACAAATCGATTTAGTTTTCTTGACTAAGTGAGTATTCATAAAATTTACAGAGAGTACGCCTTGTAGATGAAGAATATTTTCTTGTAGCTGAAGGACTGAAGTGCAAAAATCGCAATATATAGGTTTAAAGAAATCGGTCCATTATATTCCGAATTAAGCGAACTAAACATTCATGAAATAATGGCAGAGGTGAGCGCTCCATTATTCAGTGTGATGTTTGTTTACTATGTCAAGAGTATGCTTTAGTTATCGAATAGATGTGTTACCTTATTAATGTGCTATTTTCATTTTATGTATTTATTAACCAAAATAGACATATGAGGCGGTAATAGAACCCCATCAGGGGAAAGATATAGCATGCTTCTTTCCAAGGTTGGATACCATTCAACTGAGAAAATTACTGTCTATGATGGCGTTTAGTACGGTGAAAGCTATTACATTTTGAGGAGCGTGGTGTATGCGAAACTGAAGGCACCGTATCGAACATGTTTTTTTTGCGAAAGGGTCATTTGTATAGTTACTTAAGCTGTACACTATTTCCCTTTTTAAATGGCTGTATATAGTTTTTCACGGCTTACATTTCTCTTGATGTTGGTGACCAAACATTTTAAACTATTATTAGAAATTAGGAAATTCAGGAAAGATTATTATTTACTGACTAAATTATAATTATTTCAGAACACATTCTACTGTTATACAAGTAACTAGATCTGATGTTTGACAGTAGTCTGAACTGGAATCCTCACATCACCTATATGAGCAACACAGTTTTCGGTAGTATAACTGCTTCATATCGACCTGGGATCTTTTATCGCGAAACATGTTGCAGTGGTTTTGTACAATTCTATGATGTTTGCTAAAACTTGATTATGGCGATACTGTAGGCTGTAACTGCTCTCTCAAACTTTCATCTAAGATACAGAATTCACAGTTATACAGAAACCAAAACTAGAGAAAGATCAACAATTCAAAAAAGAATTGTTCAACACATTGAACAAAGTAAGCAATGGTGACCATAACAACACATATATTGTGTTGCATCGCGTCTAATAATCACCTGTAGTCAGATATCTTGATACTATAGTGTTGTTTAGCTGCATTTCGGAGTAAGCTTGAACTGTCCGACCGTTTTGGAAGCTCTACTATACAGCAGGCCGTTCTGTCTCGGACAATAAGTTGTAACCCATCTTTCCCAGGAATATCAATGACACTGCAGACCACACCTTCCACCTCCTCCAAAGTCAATCTTCTACAAATCGACGCAATGGTGACCGGTATCTGTGAAGAAAACACTGAATAACGTATGTGTGTAATAAAGCGGGGAGTAAAAGACATCACACAATGAGCTGTAAAATGTCAAAAACATTAGTTTAGGCCCCAAGTTGACAAATTAACAATAAACATTTTCCGTTCGTAAGCCCACGATGAACGACACAGGGATGTTTTCCTTCGAATATGTTGTGTTCGCCCTTGCCCTAAAATATGAACTTTCTCAGACTAACCTTGAGTAAAATAACCATTACATTATTTCTAAAACATAACTTGTACCTTTCGGATATATATGATATTATCAAGCTGACTTTGATTCATTAACCATATGTCTTCAAATCAAACTACAATAGCTGGCGTAAATTCCGTTCTTCGGGCAGATGTTTGCTCGCTTTTAACATCCCCAACCATCTGGGATCTGACTCGGATACCATCCTGGACATGTTAATTGCAACAGATAAAGTTGCAGATGTTACAGTACCGGTACATATTATGTTCGCGCTCCATGTCGGCGATAAATGCTCATTTTGAATTTTCTCTCTGTTTTAAGTCACTCTTCTAGACCTCATAGCTATACTGACGAATTCTTTCAGTCGTCCAACCAAAATAGTCTCGGGTCTTATTGGGTGCTTGATTTTTGTTTTATTTACACATTACACGATTGTATAATTGGCATATGATTCGCATGTTATTCTCGTTCCTAGGAGCGGCGGAACGGGCCCTGTTGAGTATTTCTTTGTGCGCGGATGGTCGATGAGTGCCATTGCTATTTGATTCCCAACCAGGTGATTTTCTTTTGCTTCCACGATGCTGTAGTACAGGTGGTTCGATAGTAATTATTGTTTTCTAAGGAAACTTTATTCCGTAATCACTACGATTTCTCTTGGTTTGCGCAGAGGGCGGACCGCGGGGATTAACAGTCCAATCAGCAGAATCCCACCATATACAGATAACAAATTGGTGATATATGTAACAGATGAAAAACTTTTACGACGTCTGTTGACAATAAAGCAACCATATAACTCCGTTTCGTAACGTGCGTCTAATTTCGCTTAACCCGAGGCTAGGAGCCGTTTGAACTAATATAAATGAAGATCCTGATGCTGCTCATATGAACAGTCACAATCAAAGCGTGACTGAGATACGTCATTCTCTAGATGACTTTACAACGAATATCATATGGATTAGGAATACTGATAAGCGATTTTTGGAACATGATGATGTCTAGCCTGCATCATTAAAAACTGTTGACCGCTTCTCTCTTGCAGGAAACTAGACTATGTTTATGTATACTAGGATTGTCTTTTAAAATCTGGTACTAATGCTGTTATATGGAATATGGAAACGGTCTTTGGATTATGGACGCGGATATTCTTTAATGGACAACGGCTGGATTATGAATGACGGACCAGACTCTTGTAAAAAAGAAAGCCTCATTCGGCACCTCACATACCGAGGATTCTAGTACGTAGTCTCATTATATTAGTCGCGCTTTTATTACAGGCGTTCATGTGGGAACTATGATGCGAAGTGGCGAAGTCAGGTGCCGTGACTTCGCGCTTCATGTTTTGATTTCGCATCCTGCCTTCGCGACTTCGCATCCTGACTTCGCGCTTCGCATCCTGACTTCGCGCTTCGCATCCTGGCTTCGCCACTTCGCATCCTGCCTTCGCGACTTCGCATCCTGACTTCGCGCTTCGCATCCTGCCTTCGCATCCTGACTTCGCGCTTCGCTTCCAGTCATTGCAATGCTTTGTTTTGATTTCGCATCCTGACTTCGCGCTTCGCATCCTGGGTTCGCCACTTCGCATCCTGCCTTCGCGACTTCGCATCCTGACTTCGCGCTTCATGTTTTGATTCCTGATTTCACGCTTCGCATCCTGCCTTCGTCCTTCACATCCTGACTTCGCATCCTGCCTTCATGTGATTCATAACACAATACAGCGATGTCCCATCTCGGCCATCATAACTCTGTCATGTCAAATGGAGCAAGCAATATTCTTTTAATAATGTAACCTTCTTTTTGGCTCAACAGAGACAACTCTTTTCTGCTCAACACGGGGAGCAAAGTTTATGAAATTAAAGTACAGCCAATTATATTTGATCATTTTGTGTATATTTGAATGACAATCGCAGAGCAAAGCATATACCTAAATCCAAACGAGCAGCGTGTACATCAAACTCTTCATACTTTTCTTTCCATAGTTCCTTAAATGTATTTCTTGTTTTTGTCTCGTCTGATTTCTTAGTATATCCATGTGTGATGGCATTGATGTTATATAACACGAGAGAATGGACAAGCAGACAGTTTCAGGGAGCAGTAGTGTTGTTTTAATCGCTACAAGATATATGTATCAAACGTGAGCGACCTGTGCGGAGCTCAAGAATGAAAGGCGGTTTGCTCCCTGTATTCAGTGGATCGTCTATAGCCTGAAGTAATCGACCCAAGACAACTTGTCTGATTGCCTGGAACAGACTCGGGCACTTGTCTCGGCCAACGAGGAAGATCAGTTCAATCAGTAACCATGTCTGGAACTAGGAGGTAGGAAAAGGAGACCTCTAGACACAACCAATGCAATATGTTAGATAATTAAACAATATTTTCAAATGATCGCGGAAGCGTACAAACATGTGAAAATCGAGTTTCCTACTCTAAGGCGACTCTTATGTTTGTCCTTAATTATAGAGATAGATGAAATATATGTACAAACATTCACCAAGACTCTAGTGCAAGACGCCAGTAGAAGCGGCCAGATCTCACTCTCGTCCAGAACGGCTATCGTTTTGGCTCAGCTCATCATTTTAGGACTTCTTCCGACATCCGGAGTACATGGAATAGATCATCAACACCGTGTCTCTGTACACAGTCTCCGGTTGACGTCGTTGTTCGTCAACGATTTCCGGCTGAGGAATCCATTTGCTTGGTATATGGTCGCGGCAGCTCCCGGATCCCTGCCTGGACACGGCAGTACCCAGATATCCCTGACTCGTCGGAGTGTGACCCCATGCCCTCAGGGCACGCCTGCGAATCTCCAGTCTCAGCAAACGACCCTTATGACACGGCGATTTCATCACTCGGCGTTCGCTGTCTCAGCGCCGACGGCACGGCCTCGACCTTCAAAGCATGGAATCAAGGACGATGCAACAGCTTACTGATGGTAGATAATGTTAAAGGTGTCTTGTGACAATGCCACATTAGGTAGGTACAGGCTTGCTACACGAGGTTGTAGCTTGGGAACTTAGGGGCTATCATGTATGTTTGACATTATGCAAGTCCGCAGTATCCCCTTGTTAATGATGTAGCGGGTCCCTCGTCAGGGCTACTCTTAGCGCTGGTATGGAAGAGTAATGGTTTGCATGTAGCGCTCACCAACTATGTAATACTGGCGAACCACAGAAAGGTATAGTCTATTAAATATCAATTTACATGAACAACTGCATGAACAGTAACAGTGTGCAAAGATACACTGATACAGAAATATTGATGGTGCAAGATAACTCTCAGCAACATATAACGCCGGTTGTAAACTGAGTTGTACAATGTTCACATTGGGTACAGTATGGTAATCTCATCCCAATGGTTCAGTTCAGATGCCATCGCAAAATGAATCATGTAATCTCGCCAGCTGGCTCATCCATCATGTGGTGCAGGTTATGTGAAGCGACACGGTAACATTGGCCGACCGAGCCGATCGCTTACCAACTATATATAATGGCAAATCACAAACACAATCATAGAAAGGAAAAACAAATCTATTAACTAAATAGATCAAATCTCATGAACAACAGAATGGACAACCGCAATATAGACAATTGACAGCTTGCATGAAGCTGCTGAAAGCATTTTTATGATTCAAACTGTAACTGATAAATATTTTTAATGAACTGAATTGAACTGAATATTCTAAATCAGTGTCTGTGATAATATCGCGTGTTTTTTTTGACTGGTGGTATTGATTGATTGCGAGACTTTTTGAACAGAATACAAAAACGAACCAATAAAATACAAAAGGATTTGAACATTATCTTTAATCGTTGAAATGCCCTTCCTAGTTCATCCTCTTTGACAAGAACACACAGGGTGGTTTAGTGACATTCTCGCCGAGGTTGTCGTTGGTGATGACGCGGACTGTCGGCCTGGACTGGACATTGATGGGGATGTCGCTGATCGGTGATGATGTACCTAAAGTTGGGTTTCCCAGTTCACCGGGGTTGTCTGTATCATTTTTTCTCTTAGAAAACTGTAGAAGAGTATATTACTGGACGGGGAATCGGTGTTCGTCACTCGCTTACTTCAATGCAAATCCATAGTCAAAGAAATTATACAACACTAGATTGGATATGGATTGTTAGACTAGTAGTAACAGGATGCATCGAGGATGTTGGGAGAATACATTATCGATACCCGCCACAACCCATATTCCCTTGAATCTCTTTGACCATAGTTGGTGTTATCATAAAACCAACTCTATGGTCAAACAGACCCACGGGAACGCAGTTGTGACATTATTTCAGTCAAAACCAAGAGCCATAACAATATATTTATTTTATTTTTCGTGCAACATGTTTCAGGATCAGTTTTGCTGTTGAGGGCCATTCTTTGCCAATAAACACAGGAGAGCCAATCAAGGGAGCTTCTATTTTTCGCTATTTGGAAGCAGCATTTTGATGTGTTCGTTGATTGATTAGAATCATTTATCCTTGACCCATGTGCCAGCAGCACTTCGAACTATGATGTAGGTATTCAGTTCTCATTAGTACTGTAGTGAAAATAGGTTTTCTCACTGTCTTATCAGTTCAGACATTAGTGTCAAATTAATTCAGGGAAGTGAAGTGCTTTATTATAGAGTTGCCTCTCCTTGATAGAGGGTACTGTTGGCCCAATAGTCAATGAGAATAGCTCGCTGGCTGGGTGAAGAAAGGCAGAGAAGATACTGACTGCCTGCGGACAAGACGTACAGATTGCTTCTCCCGGGGAATAACCAGTAGCTAAGCCTATCCACTATACTGGATGAAACCTCTGTAGGCGTAGTTACTACGATTGGTGATCAGAATTTAAAGTATCCAGCGTTGTTTTGTAATTACTTTTAGACAAATTCACGCTGGATGGCGAACTGAAATGCAGTGTGAAGATTGGCGGCCATTTTGAAATTTCGGAAATCTGGGTGTGAAGATCTTCATTTTCGAGTCCTGACAACCTTGTTGACTTTTATTTACAGTTAGGTCCTTATAAGCTGAATGTGTGCTACATTATAAGAGGGGTTCTGTGAAAATTAAAGCTTCTAGCGAAGTTCTTAGGTAATTTTCTCGTGTCACGTACAGGCAGTCGCAATTTACAATTTTTCGTGAGTTTAATATGACGGATTTTTCATTAGTTATTAACTAATGCTTATACTGCGATAGTTGCCTGGCTGTGCGCAATATTCGGTGTGGTTTGACAATGATTGTTTCGTGAATTAAGCCAAAACTTCCGCAACCTTTGACGAAAATTGGACCCTTGTAGGCCCCTTTCGTCAGGTCGTTTTTTTTCTGTCACATTTGTTCCTCTCCATTTATTGCGAGTGAAGCGGGATTATTTTGAACTACCCCAGTTCACAGTTTGGTTTGAGTTCGCGGTTCTGTTGAAAATTTATATGGTTTATATGTTACTGTTTGTGTTGTCCGGTATTATGTGTACCGGTACTCTCTGTGTGTCCATTTGTGCATTTTTGTGTTTTGTTCATAGTCCTGACTCATAATAATAATAATAATAATAAGCTATATTTAACGAGGGTAAACAAATACATGTTCAAAAGTTGATCTTCCCTGAGGCCCTCAGACAAAAACACAAATTCAGAATATACAACATGCACACAAGCACTACCATGACTATATACAGAGAATACTTACGAATGGTCATGAGAAGAATACAAAATTGGATGATCGAACAATCATTTCTGTCACTGAGGTTCTTTGTGTACATGTGTTTGAAAGAACGCACTGAGGAAGCACATTGTAATGCGGGTTCTAAAGAATTCCATAGAACCGCACCAGAGTATTTAAGACTTTTCTTGTACAGTTCAGAGTGAGGGAAAGGAATTCGAAGTGCCTTTTTAGAAGAGGATCTCAATGACATATAATGTGAGTCATTAATCGAGAACAGGTATCTCATATAATTGGGGTAGTCATTTGTCATGGATTTGTACACCTCTACTGCCTTCACGAATTTAACATAATCAGGAAGGGTTTGCCA